>CM042224.1:3481590-3536590 GCA_023566465.1 Cottus gobio | reverse complement strand
TTTTTATCAGAAAAGAAAGCACAGCTGTTCAGTAGCTCGTCTCCTTTATGCGACGCGCTTCCGCAAAAAAGCTTTGAGCTCCTCCGGAAAGTCACAACTGCTACAGAGTTTAGTTTAGTGCCGATACGATTGAGTTGTAACTCAACGATGCTGCTTAGTGTCCATCCTGGAGGGAGATCCTCCTCTGTGTTGCTCTCCATGAGCTTTTGTTTTTCCTTCCTGACACGAGGGTCCTGGGTGACGTTGTGCGTCCTTTGGGGCGACACACACACTATTCATTCAATCGACCGCCTCTGTCCTGAAAGACCGTTTCATCCATTGTCCTTAATTGCATTCATCCTGGCCTCCGTCAACCTGAGCTGCATGTTTTCGGACTGCGGGAGGAAGAAAACCCTCGCGTTGACCGACTCAGAAGGGCCTTCCAGCCCCGGGATCGAACCCCCGGGGGGGGCCTCCTCTTGCTGCGTGGCGACAGCTCTAATCCCTGCACCACCGCCTGGAATATAAAAGTCAGTTTAAAAGGCGCCGAGATGGATTTCCGGAGGGGAGGCGGCACCGAAATTAAGAAGCAGCAGCCGCCCGGCATCCTATTTGCATGTAGATATGATTCATCCCGTTACACCTGATTGTTAAAAAGCATCTCTGGCATACGGACGTACGTTGAAGCGGGTTATTTGCTCTAATGGTGTTTACCCCTTCAGAGCTGACAGCGAAGGCCTCGTCGTCTCGCCGTCCGTCAGCCTCAGCGCTGCTGTTTGCTGAGCCGTGTTTACCTTCAGAGCACAGCGGGGAAACCCGGTGGCAACGGCAAGTTTAGAAAAAGCAACAACAAAAATAAAGGTCGAAACCGCTTATCCTTTCTTGTTTTTAATATCATGCGATCTATTTTTTATGTTGGAATGAAACCCGGTTTTCGGCGCGTTCTTTAAAACATTTCTTTAAATAGTTTTGACAAAAAACATTTCTTGATTTGATCGTTCATCATGGCGAGGTAGAGAGGTGGAGAGAGGTAGATGTGGAGAGGTGTAGAGGTAGAGAGATTTATATGCAGCACAGAAGGTTGTTGATGGCAGCAGTGGCCTCCAGGCCTTCGGGTTACTTGAAGTGGATCCAGACTGGCCTCCACCAGACCCGGTCCCCACCAGACCAGGTCCCCACCAGAACCGGCCTCCACCAGAGGGCGCTGTGCTCTCTGGCTGCAGACCAGCACACAACCAGCCGGCCGAGGCCCAGAAACTAAATCCAATAATTGTTCTAATTCTCCATTTTCAGTAAATCCACCGAGCATTCAACCTGCTAAATGGCTGCAGTAGCATTCCAAGACACTTGGGCCGGGATGGGATGCACGAGCTTCCAATATAACCTCCCCCCCCTCTCCCCCCCCCCCACACAAAACAAACAAACCGGTGATTGCATGCACAGATGTTCATCTCCAAACCAGATTAGGATTCATGGCGGTTGAAATGACACGATAATGGATGAATAAAACCTGATGCAGGCGGCGAGGATTCGTTCGCTCCCGCTTTGAGGAACGCTCGCCGTGGAAGGCAGGTGGGTTGCCAGGTTCACATGAGGATGAAGCTGTCGGGTGGCAGGTGCGAGCACCCAGAGATTATGTGGGCTCTGGGTATTAATCCTGTTACCCTCCATGACTGGATGGATGCTGGCGCTCCTCCGTCAGACACCAGAGTGATCTGCTCGCAGGCGGTCGGGCTCATGGCTGTTGTTTCGATGAGCTGATCCGGTTCTCAAATCCCTCACGGAACCGTTACTGCTGCCACGCCGACTCTTCCACACTTTTAATATTCTTTTATTGGGCATTTACTTCTGGAACTGGGACCAGTGAGAACTGGGAGCATTAATGTCGTTGCCTCTACTACGACCAGCACTAAACCTGACCATCATGGTGACTGCTACCTGATTAGAGTAGAGACCTGTCAATCACCTTGTAGCCCCGCCCCTAAAGCATCCCCTGCTTTATGGTCTGTTTGACTGCATAATTTACTAAATGAACATCATGCTGTATTGAAGAAGACTTGAAACTAGCGATTGAGACATAAACTCATGTTTACAATGTTTACTGAGGGAATACATCAAGAGAGAAGTAGAGTCATTTATATAGACTTCTATACAACCAGAGGAGTCGCCCCCTGGTGGTCAGGAGAGAGAATGCAGCTTTAACACATGAAGCATAGACTTCTATACAACCAGAGGAGTCGCCCCCTGGTGGTCAGTAGAGAGAATGCAGCTTTAACACATGAAGCATAGACTTCTATACAACCAGAGGAGTCGCCCCCTGGTGGTCAGGAGAGAGAATGCAGCTTTAACACATGAAGCATAGACTTCTATACAACCAGAGGAGTCGCCCCCTGGTGGTCAGGAGAGAGAATGCAGCTTTAACACATGAAGCATAGACTTCTATACAACCAGAGGAGTCGCCCCTGGTGGTCTGGAGAGAATGCAGCTGTAACACATGAAGCATAGACTTCTATACAACCAGAGGAGTCGCCCCTGGTGGTCAGGAGAGAGAATGCAGCTTTAAGGCACTTCAGCTTTGACTCTTTAGACAGAATGTAACGTTTAGTCACTCGATGGTTTCATTGAAGGTAAAAGTGTTTCACAAGATTACAAAGATGCTTAAAATTACAAATAACCTGTTTTTAAACATAAAACATGTATTTTGTGTCTCTGCTGCTTGCAGCTGGTGACGTGCTCCGGTGCGTTCAAGGAGGGCTCCCTTCGGATCATCCGCAACGGCATCGGGATTCACGAGCATGCCAGCATCGACCTGCCGGGAATCAAAGGTTTGTGGCTCCTCCCCCTTCGAGTCCCGACCTCGTCCGTAGACTCGCTCCAACAAGGCGGCCGGATGCCGCAGATGTCGTATTTTCTTTAAGGATAAAAAAAAGAAATAGAAAGGGACAGGGGGGGTGTTCGTAAACGCTTGTTTTCATTGGCCGTGAACGGCGGTCAGGCTGGCGGCGGCGAGACGGGCTCCTCTTAATCCCAGAAAATTGAGGTTTCTCTCCCGAGACGGATCTCTGTCGCTTAACTGACACGCAGGTGAGGCGAGGTCCGCCGGCACTTGTTAGGCCTCAGACGTTTATCGACTGTCTGCCCTCGAACCGCCGGCCGCCGCCTCCCGACGACAGACAATTATTCACCAGCCAATCAATGCGCTCTCGGAGAGGGATCTGCACCCCGCTCGCCTTCCTGGTCACATCTGACAGATGGAGCCGTTAAAGATCGGGAGAATTGCTGGATTTCTGTCGCCTTCTTCTTCTACCACATAATGGGGCAGAAAGTAACTTTTCCCTCTCTCCTCCCCCCTTCCTCCCCCTCCCCCCTGAAGGTCTGTGGCCGCTCCGCTCAGAGGCCGGCAGGGAGACCGACGACATGCTGGTGCTGTCGTTCGTGGGTCAAACCCGGTGAGTGCTCGCTCCAGATAAGTGTGGAGTCGATCCCCCGGATGCCTTCATCTCACCTCTAGCGTGTGCTTCATCCCCCCTCCCCCTCTTCCTCCTCCCCCTCTTCCCCCTTTTAGAGTGTTGATGCTGAGTGGCGAGGAAGTGGAGGAGACCGAGCTCCCCGGCTTCGTGGACAACCAGCAGACGTTTTACTGCGGCAACGTGGCGCACCAGCAACTCATTCAAGTTCGTAGAACACACACACACACACACACACACACACTCAGACACATACAGACACGGACACACACACACATACACACATTCGGACACACACACACACTGTGGTTGCCTTAACATCGCCCTCGTAGCCCCTCCCCTTCCCCCCTCCAGCTCAAAACAGAAATATCATCTAATTTCACCGATTCTGAATTAATTATAGAAATAACGTATTCGACTGTGGCCGCCGTCTCCTTTTAATACGATGCACTTTGCCGGCGCTGAATCATCCATGAGGGAAAGGGGACTTCATGTGTTTTACACTTGATGAACGCTGCACTTCATTTAAATTCAGGTTTCAGCGTTGCCCTTTTTTTAAAGTTTTTGTTTGTCTTTTAAAAGAGGATGAACCTGCTGGGCCCTCAAGACCCTCAAGTCTCGGTTGTTATGACAACACTGCTGGTGTTTTTAAGGCTGGGATATTTTACCCAGAATACATTTCCACATTTTGCCGCATGTGATGGTGATTACACGACTCGAGCTCTCTGACGACTTAAAATGTTGAAAGTTGAGTTTCACTCTGACTCCAGCTGCAGAGCATCCAGCCGTCTCATTAAAAACCACCAGAGAGATGGAATACATATATAATACAAATATGAATTCATAAACCACCACATTGTCCCATTTTCTTTAGCATTTTAAATGGTATAATATTATACAAGTTTCACACAATGACACAATTATCTGCAGTTCTATCAGGGTTCATACGCTCATGGAAAACCTGGAAAAGTCATGGAATTTTAAAATGGTTATTTCCAGGCCTGGAAAAGTCCTTGAAAAAAATAAGAAATTAGAAATCAATGCTGAGGGTCTGGAAGCACCCAGCTCTTCACCTCGGGGGGTTTTGGAACATATTGGTCACAAATTGCTTCATGCACCTTCTTTTTTTTTATTATTATTATTATTATTTCATGTTTTCAAAGGAATACTTTAAAAACTACCATTAGCGCTTCATTTCTTCGAACCTTTCACGATGAACTCTGTTTTTCTCACATCGCCTCTGAATCTGAAAACTGAGTAAATCCTTTTCAGTGAAAGATGAGTAAATGGGCTCCAATTCTGAAGTGTGTGTGTGTGTGTGTGTGTGTGTGTGTGTGTGTGTGTGTGTGTGTGTGTGTGTGTGTGTGTACTCGACTGGATAAACGAGATAACGCGGCACGACTTTGTGATTTAATATCGTTTTACTCTGTTCTCTGCGGCTCGTGGAGGACATACTCTGCTTTTCAGATTCCCAAAGAGATACTAAAGGGTCATTTCATGGTTAAGTACTGCTTTAATATAAAGGATGGGACGTTAGTTTTACACTTTTTTTGACATTTGGCTTTTCATAACTTCCCTTAACAATAAAAACCACCAGTCGGCTCCGCTTTCGTGACTCGGGGTCTCCTTTCTCAGTAACCTCTCCTAGTTCCTCGTTTCCTTTTGTCCGCTCACTCTTGTCCTCTCACTCTTGTCCTCTCACTCTTGTCCTCTCACTCTTATCCTCTCACTCTTGTCCTCTCACTCTTATCCTCTCACTCTTATCCTCTCACTCTTATCCTCTCACTCTTGTCCTCTCACTCTTATCCTCTCACTCTTATCCTCTCACTCTTATCCTCTCACTCTTGTCCTCTCACTCTTGTTCTCTCCTCTCACTCTTGTTCTCTCATTCTTGTTCTCTCCTCTCACTCTTGTCTTCTCACTCTTGTCTTCTCACTCTTGTCCTCACTCTTGTCCTCACTCTTGTCCTCACTCTTGTCCTCGCTCTTGTCTTCTCACTCTTGTCCACTCACTCTTGTCCTCTCACTCTTGTCCTCTCACTCTTGTCCTCTCACTCTTGCCCTCTCACTCTTGCCCTCTCACTCTTGCCCTCTCACTCTTGTCCTCTCACTCTTGCCCTCTCACTCTTGTCCTCTCACTCTTGCCCTCTCACTCTTGTTCTCTCACTCTTGTCCTCTCACTCTTGTCCTCTCACTCTTGTCCTCTCACTCTTGTCCTCTCACTCTTGTCCTCTCACTCTTGTCCTCTCACTCTTGCCCTCTCACTCTTGTTCTCTCACTCTTGTCCTCTCACTCTTGGCCTCTTCAGATGAAGCCTCCGAGGCCTCCGGCATCCCCTCTGGGATAGATGCCGTGTTCTTTCCGTCTCATGACACATCCATATTATTGTTTTCCTACCGGAGCGTCGCCTCCATTTATAGTTTGACTTGTTTGTTATTTATTGTTTCTTCTTGCCTCTCCCAGTTACGTTATTCATATTTTAATATTGCATTGTGTTTCTCTTTAACCTGAGGGGCTTTTCTTTTTTTACCAAGCCTTTTGGGAACAAGCCAATGAAATGCAGATACAGATACATATTCATATTCAGCCTTAATAATGGTCTCCAGAACACAAACGTCTAATCTGGATGTTTATCCTTCGTTCTTATTTAACACGTTTATTTACATTGGTGTGTTTTCCATTATGTACGCTGGGATTCTTTAATGGTTTTTAAATGTCATTCGCTGTGTTTCCTTTCACGTATTTTTTAAGCTGGATGGAAACAGCAGAATTTGTGGGACATTTTTACGTTTTTTATTTTTTTTAATTCAACAAAAGAGTTGATTTGGAAACGTCTTCGCCGAATAAATTCTAATGTGGCGAACTTTTTTGTCAAATTAAAAAAGAAAAAAAAATTTGCTACATTAGCCTTCATATTGTTTCGTAAACATCCTTATTTGCACGATTGGGATTTCTAAACAATTTTATTACATCTCACGATCTCTTGCAATTTATTTTTGTTTCCTTTTTTATTTAAGATCACATTCACATTTTTTAGAAAAAAATTCTTTACAGAATTATCCATCTTTTCACCCTTCACACCATCCTTCCACACCACTTTTTACACCATGCTTCCACGTCACGGCCCAGAAATACTGCTCCGTAAAAGTGAATCATTTTAAGGGTGAACCTGTCCCTGCAGATCACGTCGGGCTCTGTGCGCCTGGTGCTGCAGGAGAGCAAAGCGCTGGTGAGCGAGTGGAAGGAGCCCCAGGGCAGGAACATCAGCGTGGCCGCCTGCAACCACACCCAGGTGGTGCTCGCCGTGGGGCGGGCCCTCTACTACCTGCAGATCCTGGCCGGGGAGCTCAAACAGATCAGGTAGGACGCCGACGCCGTTAAAAGAATAGTTTAAAGGGGCCGTTCACTTTCCTCCAACTGGAGTGCAGATTATCAATCTGGATTGTTTTGTTGTGAGTTGCCTGGTTTTCTACATCTGTAGAACAGAAAGTAGTTCCCTTATTTCCTCCAGACAGAAAGTAGTTCCCTTGTTTCCTACAGACAGAAAGTAGTTCCCTTGTTTCCTACAGACAGAAAGGGATATGGCCGATATCTTCAATATTAGGCAACACACACACACACACACAATAGCACTGCAGGTGAGAGGTATTTTATTTTGGGGTGATCTGTCCCTTTAAACGTCCTCAGTGAGAGTTCGATAAGAAGATTGAGACCAGCAGCCAGTTTTCTGTACACTCAGACATGAGAGTGATCTCTATCTGCCGTCTTATCCAGCTCTCTGCAGGACAGTGAATAAGCCTTTCCCCCCTCCAAATGTCAAACTATTCACATCAACCCTGCCGTGTCTGCCCGGGGGTTTGATGCCGAGACGTCTGCAAACTGGGTCAGCCTGCAAGTTCAGAAAAAGCCTAAATGTGATAATAATAAAAAAGGAAAATAAATCCCTTCAGATATTCCACCACTGTAATAAAGATGCATTTTAGCTTGTCAGTTAGCCACATAACTTAATTCATAAGGAACAAAGTCATATATATATATATATATATATATATATATATATATATATATATATATATATATATATATATATATACATATACATATACATACACACACACATATACATACACATATAGTACACACTGAATACACAATACCCAGCAGAGCTGTTGTTTGAATCAAGCATTAATTTGCTATAATCCCAATAGCTCCACAGCTCGGTATCTGACTCACACACTATTATTTTTTATTATAAACTCTCGCCTTGTTTTTTTGTATTTCTCCTCTCCCGATTTGTGGAAAACTTTTAGGTGAGGGATTTGCATCTTATTTCCGGAGTGAATGGTGCAGTAAAATCATGTATTATATTTCCTCCACCGGGCGACGGGTTTACCCTTTGTGCCACCGTTACAATAAAACTGCTCTGAGACACTTTTTTTTTTTTTTGTAGCTTTAAAAAAAAAAGAGGGGAAGAAACCCACAGCTTGTAAAAATGGCCGCAGTGTTTGTTTGCAGCCTTGAGAAACAATGCAGTGAAAAGTCTCACCAGAGCTGTGAAATGTTGTTGGGTTGAGAAACAATCTGTAAATTCAAGATGTTTACGGCTGGATTGGAGGTGTTTACACTGAAATGCTTTTCTTTAATGCAATTACTACTAAGAAGTAGTGTCAGTACTCCACATATATATTTATATACGTTTGCATTATTGATCAGTAACCTGGTTCCATTATAAGAGAGTTCATGGCCTTTAAAGAAAAAATTCAATTCATGCAAATTTTCATCCCAGCGTCGCCTCATTTCTTCATATTTAAGATAATTTGCAGCGTTGCTCACAATGACCTCCTACAAGCAGAGATATTATTGGATGGCTTCTTGAGCAACAGGAGAGATGAGGGTGGATGTTATCCCCCCTTGTGTTCGTCTAGTCTACCTCTCATTGATCTGTTATTGGAAGTTTGTCTGTGGCTCCGCCCACGAATCTGAAATATCCGTAGTGCTGAAATAGCTACGATCTAAAATATATTAAAGCTGCATTCTCTCTCCTGACCACCAGGGGGCGACTCCTCTGGTTGTATAGAAGTCTATGCTTCACGTGTTAAAGCTGCATTCTCTCTCCTGACCACCAGGGGGCGACTCCTCTGGTTGTATAGAAGTCTATGATTCATGTGTTAAAGCTGCATTTTCTTTCCTGGCCACCAGGGGGCGACTCCTCTGGTTGTATAGAAGTCTGTGGTTCATGTGTTAAAGCAGGGCATGCTTTAGGGCGGGGCTACAAGGTGATTGACAGGACACTCGGTCTGGATGTGTTCATCTCACTGGTTGCAAAAAAACAAGACAACAAATTTATGCAAATTGTGACTTTTTCTTCTTCTTGTTACTTCATTATTTTGACAATTTAAACTGTTAAAGACATAACTGCTCTCACCTCCTAAGACTTCAGTTTCCTGCCCACACATTTATGTAATTTTGCCCCACAGTGTTGTTTTTTAAATATTTTTTAACATTCACCTCACGTCCTCTCTCCTCCGGCTCTCAGCACCATGGAGATGGAGCACGAGGTGGCCTGCCTGGACATCACGCCTCTGGGGGACGGGGGCGGCGAATCACCGCTCTGCGCCGTGGGCCTCTGGACCGACATCTCAGCCCGGGTGCTCAAACTGCCGTGCTTCACAGCGCTGCACAAGGAGATGCTGGGCGGAGGTGAGGGGGGAGGAGGGGAGGGGGAGGGGCCAGTGCTGAGATCATGGCTGCAGCACATGCGGTGTCTTGAAGGGCTTCACGGGTCCACAAAAAGCAAAGAAGAACCAATATTTTCACATAGAAAGGGAGACATATCTAGAAGTGCAACATGTTTTGCAGAGTTTTTTTTTTTTTTTGGTTTCTCTCCAGTTTAAACTCGCTGAACCTTCACAAACTGTACTTGTTGGAGTCACAGCTCTGTCTGTGTGAATCATCTACCTAGAGATAAAGTCACCCTACAGCAACATCAAAAAGAGCCAAAAACTATTTTATGTTTCTCTATAAATATGACGATTAGTATCACTTTGATTTATTTTATTCTTTCTTATAATAAGTTCCAATGAGTGGCCTTTTTTTTATAAAGGTGTGAAAATCATTCAAATAAGGGGTTCAAGAATTAAACCATTTTACTTTGCTCACATCTTCCTCCAGAAGAAAAGTAATTGTTGAAGTAATATCTATCTATCTATCTATCTATCTATCTATCTATCTATCTATCTATCTATCTATCTATCTATCTATCTATCTATCTATCTATCTATCTATCTATCTATCTATCTATCTATCTATCTATCTATCTATCTATCTATCTATCTATCTATACAGTCATGTGATTAGCCGAGTGCTAACATAGTAAACATTTCACATCTATGTGGTAAATGAGAAACTGCAGCCAGTTAGCTTAGCTTATCTTAGCTTAGCTTAGCATAAAGACGACACATTCCGCTTATCGCCGTCCTGTACACGACACAGAATAGTTGTCGAGACCTTTTTCAGTGTTTTTGTGCGACCTAAACGAGTTGCAACCCGTTACGTCGTGAGGTTTAGAGGGAATGTGGAACTATTCCATGAATATATCCCAAAATAACCCCGAAGCATGAGTTCATAACGGGGCAGGAGGAGCTGAAATGGATTGGATCTCCATATTTGTTTGATGTAAGTAGCTTCTCCCATTAAGTGCTTCATTTTTGTGTGTGTGTGTGCGCTTGCACATCACCCAAAATGCTTTTAGTGCAGCATTTAGATGCCTGGAAATTATTTAAACTTATAATGTTTAAATATGCACGAGAGGACCTTTTTATTTATTTTTTCCTTTATTTTTGGTTAAACTTCTCAAAAAGCCACCGGTCTCCAGAGAGGACTTCCGACTTACTTCCCAATTAGAGTGCTTCACCCATGAAGAATATTTTCCGCACTCTTTCCCACCGCGTCCAACTTTATTTTTGCTTGATTGACAGCTGCTCGCTGCAGCCCGAGCCGCCTCTCTGCCGCTAACGAGGCCGACCGGCTTCAGGTTTCATATGTTTTTAAACGAGGAAACCTTCAAATTAAACCCCGTCGTGCTGTTTCAAGTGTGAACGTCGTTTCTGTTTATGCAGATGTTGTTCTGTGTGTAGCATCGAATGCTTTAGCATTAGCATACATGCAACCTCTCAAGTTTCCACCTTTTTTGTAGACTTTTATTTTTACCTCTTTCAACGCTGCTGCTCTGTGGAGAGACGGGCGTTTGACCCGCAGCCACAGAAACCGATGTTTGGTAAACGGAAGAGACGGAAGACTTCATATTTACCCTGCAGCCCTCAAATGTTTTTTTTTTCTTCTTCTCCTAAAATCAAGTTACCAGCCGTCTGGCCCGACCACCCTTATTGATTTTTCCCCTGACAGCCACATTTTTTTGCAGAAATGTATCTCTTTGGTTTCTGCAGAGTGCAGGAAAATGACGTGTGTGTGTGTGTGTGTGTGTGTGTGTGTGTGTGTGTGTGTGTGTGTGTGTGTGTGTGTGTGTGTGTGTGTGTGTGTGTGTGTGTGTGTGTGTGTGTGTGTGTGTGTGTGTGTGTGTGTGTGTGTGTGTGTGTGTGTGTGTGTGTGTGTGTGTGTGTGTGTGTGTGTGTGTGTGTGTGTGTGTGTGTGTGTGTGTGTGTGTGTGTGTGTGTGTGTGTGTGTGTGTGTGTGTAGAGATCATCCCTCGCTCCATCCTAATGACCACCTTTGAAGGCAGCTACTAC
Source organism: Cottus gobio (assembly GCA_023566465.1). NCBI lineage: Eukaryota > Metazoa > Chordata > Actinopteri > Perciformes > Cottidae > Cottus > Cottus gobio. The sequence continues at coordinate 3,525,400 of CM042224.1, read as the reverse complement.
CTGCTGTGTGCGCTGGGAGACGGAGCGCTCTTCTACTTCGGTCTGGACCTGCAGACCGGTGAGTCAGAGCTACGATAGCGATAGCAGCGTTCCCGGTTGCTGGTGGAAGAGGAAGCAGCGATAGACTTTGGTACGGGTCAAGCTTCTTCTTCCTTTAGTCGATAGCTTTTCATTGCCGTCCAGCTCCTCGCCCCTCGGTTTGTGATGAGGTCTTTTCCGTGTAAATGTAAATGACATCACCTGGTCAAGGCTCCCGAGTGATGTCATTCCAAGTAATAAAAGAAAGCAACTTAAAGGCCGTGGATATAAAACCCCATATACAACAGTCTTTATAGGCTGCGAGGGAAGAGCCTCTTTAATGACCGCTCTATTGAACTGCTGTCTGTTTGCCAAACTCAAGCCGACTTTACGGGTTCCCTCTCGACCTTTTTAAGCCGACGCCCGTTTATTTAACCTTTCACGATGTTGCGTTGACTGGATAATCGTTTCGGCCGTCGAGTCCGAACAGTGACGAGAAGCACGGACGTTATTATCATGTACACGAGGATGGAAACGTAACCAGGATGCTCTGGATGGAGGTCAGGTCACTTAGTTACGCTGTGATGCGTTCAGGTTCTGTGAAAAACAGTGTTGGGCAAAGCAAAATAATATCATATCACGATGTGTTTGATGGAGATGTTTTCATAACATAAACACTGGAGGGAATGAGCTGTTTAACTTGTTAACAGGAAGCTCTCAGCAGCTTATATTACATCATCAAGACCACTAATGACGAGATGTTTTTATCAATAAAATACTGGTATATTGCGTTATCGTTTAAATTGTGCATTTTTCATGGAAATAACCGTCATAGGAGACTTTAATAAAGTAAAAAGATGGAACTATACCGCTAGCCTTTGAGACCAGCTGCCCTAACAAAACATAAACAATCCATATCTGCCCGTATGGATCATCGATGAAGTCATATTTGCTCGCTTTAAAACATTTTTTTACTCCAAACCGATGCAGCCGTGTTTAATGATCCGTTTCAGCCCGACTGGTTACGATCAAGGGACGCATTCGTTCCAAGGGCTTCAAATGTGAAAGCCAATGAACACATCCCATAATATTAAGACGGTTGGTTGGGCACAGATTTAAAGGAAAGAGCATCAGAATGAATGAGTTGGGAAACGTATCGAGGGAGGATGCTTTCGCACGGGGCTCCCTGAGTCAGGCTTCATACGGTCATGGAAAACCTGGAAAACCTTGGAAGTTGGTATTTCTATGCCTGGAAAAGTCCTTGAAAAAACTAAAATCCCCAAAGTTTAGTAAAAGTCATGTAAATGTGTTATATTCATGTGTTCATGTGGTTCATTTACGCTGAGTTTGAAATAATGAATATTCTTTTAAAAGAAAGACTCAAAATATAAGCAGGCATACGCTGAGTATATCTATAAATGTTTATTCTTTTAATCAAACTATTGTCTCTCATTCATTTGTGTCCTTTAAGGAATACTGTATGCTTTGGAATCCTCATTGTTAGTTTAAATACTACATTTTATCACTTTTTCATGGACACACCCAGATTTCACTACATGTTTGGTCATGGGAATTTGGTTTAAAGTCCTGGAAAAGTCCTGGAAGAGTCCTGGAAAAATCCTGGAAAAATCATAGAAAAAGTCATGAAAAAGTCCTGGAACTCCATTGGTCAGAATGTGTATGAACCCTGTTGAGTGGTTTTACAACCATAACAGAGGAAATCTTTACCGTGGAAAGTCACTAAATGACTCCACCTTTCAGACTGGACTCTAACCCCATCGCTCCCCCCCAGGCGCCCTGAGTGAGCGTAAGAAGGTGACCCTGGGCACCCAGCCCACGGTGCTGAGGACCTTCAGGTCGCTGTCCACCTCCAACGTGTTCGCCTGCTCCGACCGGCCCACCGTCATCTACTCCTCCAACCACAAGCTGGTGTTCTCCAACGTCAACCTGAAGGAGGTCAACTACATGTGCCCCCTGAACTCCGAGGGCTACCCCGACAGGTCGGCCCCTCCCCCTTCATGTGTGCTCTGTATGGAAGCCCATTGGCGCCATTTATCTGTGATAATACAAATCAAAATAGTTTTTTCTTTTTTTTTGCCACTTTCTCTCCTAATTATGACTTTTTATCTCATAATTTCATAACTTACCAAATGGGTATTTTTTATTATCACAGCTACATTTTTATATACTTCCATACTTAAGTGCCGGTCCGCTCTTTAAAAACTGCTGTTTTACGTTTTTTTTTATCCCCCCTCTGTGCTTCAAACATGTCGGCTCCACTTTCTTTAGTGTTTCGATCCTCTAGCGGCCGCCGTGGCCTCGGTTCTCTCGGTTCTCTCGGTTCTAGCCAAGCAAACAGTCATTCAGAGTGTGTGTTTCTCTTGCATGTTGTGTTCTCACAGCCTGGCGTTGGCCAACAACAGCACGCTGACCATCGGCACCATCGACGAGATCCAGAAGCTCCACATCCGCACCGTTCCCCTCTACGAGTCCCCCAGGTGAGGCCTCGCACATTAAGGTTCTCCGTGTTCACTCGTCTGTTTGGGTTCCTTGTTTTTGTGCTCAAAACGTTTGTTGAATCATTCATTTAAAGGGTTCACTGTTGTGTTTTCCAGACTCTCAGGCCTCCTCCTTTTGTTCAGCTTCTCCTTGTTTGCTCTTTCCATGTCTTCCCTCTCCCCCCCCACCAGGCGGATCTGCTACCAGGAGGTTTCCCAATGTTTCGGGGTCCTCTCCAGCCGGGTGGAGATCCAGGATGTGAGCGGCTCCACGTCGGCCGTGCGCCCCAGCGCCAGCACTCAGGTGCAGTAGCTGCGCGTTGGGCTAATCATCACCCACGGGCTTGTTTGTTTGGCTCTCTCCTCCAACCGGGCAGGCTGGCGGAGAACATTATTCATAGCGTGGGTCGGGAAGCTCGTCGGGACAACACACGTCTTGTTAGTCGCTCAGCAGGTCTGCAGCAGCCGGATTGTTTAACCAGGATTTAAATCTCAAAGCCGCTGGTTCTCGTTTCACTTGATATTTAACCCCCCGGGAAATATTATTTGTTACTCTGTGTGATCGGCTAACGTAACAACCAGCAGACGCCTCTCGGCCTGCCGTGTGTTCGGCTAAACGCTGACGCGGCGCCCAGATCACACGCCGCAGACCAGATTGATGAGTTTAATTGTGCGTTTGGAAAGCTTGTGTTCACCAACGCCGTCAGGCCGATTTGCTGAGTACATCACCGCTTGTTTTGGAGTCTGATTGAAGTGTGTTTTAAGACTTATTGGAGGGGAGGTTAGCCAAATGGGTTTTTTTTGTATTCATTCAATCACACGGGAGTCGTCAGAGATCTGCACACTGCAGACTGCGCCTTTCTGGTTTTCTGGAAAGAATTGTTACATCGCCGCTTCAGAGGAAGTGAAGTCTAAATGAATCTGTTTCAAGAGTTCAAAACAAGTTCAAAGGACATAAAACGTAATGGTCTTTTTGATGAGTTTGTTGTGGAGGAACACTGACTGCTGCTACAGCCGGCGAGGAGGAACAAGAGGACCGACAATTAGGAGAGATTTACACCCGCAGAGCGCTTCAAAGAGTCCTCTCAGCCAGATTGACGGCGGCAGCGCGGCGTCCATTCGGCTCTTCGGCTTCCCCAGAGGCGACGGGGAGCTTTTATCTGCGCTCGGCGGAAACAAAGCCTCTGACGCGTGAAAGATGTTTACCTGGTTTTGAAACGCTGCACATCTGCTGCAACAGCCGGCGCCGTCTGTCCGGTTTGAGCTTGCACATAAACGGAGGGTTTGAATGGCTTCACAACCTTTTTTATTTCCTCGCCCTGAATCCTGACTCCTCCTCCTTCCAGGCGCTCTCCAGCAGCGTGAGCTCCAGCAAGCTCTTCCCCAGCAGCACTTCTCCCCACGAGACCTCCTTCGGCGAAGAGGTGGAGGTTCACAGTCTGCTGGTCGTGGACCAGCACACCTTCGAAGGTGAGGAGGCGGAGCTTACGTTGTTTAATGTTTGATCTCGAACGAGAAGGTCGGTGCAGGAAAACTCTTTCCCAAATCCATCAGGCTTTTAAATGCTCAAATCAGCTTCTTTAACAATCAACGTCGTCATCCCTGTTTTGGTGAAAATTGCGACTGTGTTGCAGCCGACACTAAATAGTGATTATCCCCACAAGTACGAGGTCTATTTTAATAATTTCAACCGCTATAATATACAGAAAACATGTCAGCATAGATACTACATTCATATATGCATTAGTGGTATATTAGTTTATGAAAATACACAGTAAAAACAATTTTAACGTTAATTTGTATTATCTTAACGATATTCCCAAAGGCTTTTCTTTATTGTATAACATAGCCCTATATGTTAGGAATATCTGTGCGAAGTTTGGCTTTGATTGAGTGAAGTTAAGTATTTTTAATAATTATCTTAGTTCAGACAGTTCGAGAAATCGCGGCAACTCGGCCGGCGCTGAAAGTTCCATAACTTTTCCGGGCGTACTTGAATGCGTCTCGTTTCGCAACACTTGACGTTCTATTTTAATATTAATAATTCATACTTAGTACTCAGAAATGTTTGATATTTGGCTGTCCTCCTCGACCTAAAAATTATTTTAACGATTGTAATTAAGATTTTGTTGAATTAATTAACTCGTCAATTAGTCAACGACACATCCTCATAAAGAACCGCACAAAAGCATCACTTTAAATGTTATGTTTATGTTTTCAAAATAAGGCACTCGGCATGAAAAGGGCATAAAATCAGGGGGCGGAGCTAAGTTTTGTCATTAAAAAAGTCATTATTGCTCAACGTGCAGCGCGCACAGACGGCCATACCATAATAATCCAACACGTCGGGCTTCATGCAGAGCTTTCCTCCGCGTCGAAGGTTCCTCGGCTCGGTTCTGTTTTGCAATGCAGATTCTGCTGCAGCGAGCCGTCCCTGTTTTAACACGGCAGCATACATTAGTGTAGATCATATGCTAATGAGATGCAAATGAGGGCCCCGTGCAGCAGCATGGTGTCCGGCGCTCACTTCGGTTTATCTGTTAGCGATCGGACGAGCGCCTTGCTTCGCGGGGGCGGGGCTCCTCATCAATCAGGCGTGCAGACTGAAGGGTCTGGCGCTCGCTCCGCGGATGCACATCGACTTTATTGGCACTCTGGAGGAGTGAGGGGTCCACGAACACCGGCGATCAATCATTTAGCTCGCCGCTGAAATCTGCAGTTATTTCGCTTTTTAATAAGATTTGTCCGCCGCATCATCGGCATCCACGCAGTCAAATCCTTGCTAATGGGCGCGTAATTATCCGAACGTCTGGATGTCACGGAGCGGCTGATCCGTCGCCGCCCTTTTCCCCCCGAGGCGCCACTTCAGTTTATTCACTGTATTTCAGGTGGAAAAGAAGAAAGAAAAACGGGTGAAACCGGTGATGAAACAATGAAAGCTGTGCTTCCCTGACAGCTGCAATAAAACCTGCAGGAGAGTGAGGGAGGAGGATGAATTATTAATGACTCGGAATACAGTCTGCTTCCCGGATGAATCTCAGTTAACTGGGAATGTGGCGACTGTCGATTTAAAGAAAACAGACCTCCATGTTGGCGTTCCAGAGAAAAGAGTTTGTAACGGACATTTACATTTGATATTTTGATTGGCGGTCGAACAATAGTGCACAATTAAAGGTAATTTATGTGAAGAGAGAACTACAATTAGTTTGGATTATTATTCCGCTTGAATTTGTCTTTAAATGAGCCTTTTAAGTTTGTGTGATTACATTTTTTAAAGGATACTAAAAATACCAGGAGAACTCATCTCAATTCTTCTGAATCGCTTGTTTTACAGGTTACGTTATCGGGCTCACTGTTCGGGTTAATTGTTCAGTTTATCTCTGTGTGTTATTGTCCTGCTTTGAATATAGTGAGAGATATTTCACGAGACTCTTTTTTTCATTGAAATACAGAAAACCATCTCCTTGCAATCAGCATTGACATTATCCTTATTTAAAAAAACATAACAAAAAAACTTAAATTACAAAAGTTTCATGATGCATCTAAATTTTTTTTTTGACTGCTTACTCTTCAAACCTTGATGTTTTTTTTTTTTTTTTTTTTTTAAATGAACCTTGTGATGTTTTATCCTTAATCCTCTGTTCAAGTGAGTATTGTTATCTAATAGGATGCATCTTCAAATCTCTCCTTTTCTTTGTATATATGTGCCAATAAATACAAATGAGAGATCCATACAATGTGTTACTCATGTCTCTGAAGTAATAATCAGATAATCTTGTCTTCTGTAAAACTTCTCAAACTTAAAAACCTCAAAATGTCTCCGAGTCTCCTGATTGGTCTGTTTCTGCCCCTCCCATCAGTCCTCCACGCCCACCAGTTCCTCCCCAGCGAGTACGCCCTCAGCATGGTGTCGTGCCGCCTGGGAAAAGACCCGTCGGTGTACTTCATCGTCGGCACCGCCATGGTGTACCCGGAGGAGGCGGAGCCTAAGCAGGGCCGCATCATCGTCTTCCACTACACCGACGGTCAGTCGCTCCCTCCTCGTTTCTCTCTCTCCATCCTCTCGTTTCGTTTTCTCCTCCCTTCCCCTCGGCGCCGTTTCTTCTTCTTCTCGTCTCACGGACACTTTGTCCTCCAGAGCTCTCGTTTCCCGCCTCGCTTAATCACCTTCTTATCACCCTCTTATCTCCCCGCCGCTACCGACTCCCCCTCATTTCCTTTCACGCCGCGTCCCTCTCAAGGTGCGCCGCCTTTCATTTATCTTTCCTTTCCACTGTCATCCCCTCCGCTCTGTTTTCCTGCCCACTCCTTTTCACGCTCTCCCCTTGCGGGTCGCTCTGACTGAGATCTTGTCTCGTCGAGGTTGGCGGTGGAGCGCGACCCTTTTAGCGAGCGCCGCCCTGTGACTGACGCCGTCTCCCTGCAGGTAAGCTGCAGACCGTGGCCGAGAAGGAGGTGAAGGGAGCCGTGTACTCGATGGTGGAGTTCAACGGGAAGCTGCTGGCCAGCATCAACAGCACGGTGAGTGGTGCTGCTGCTGGGCCTCTTACAGCCAACTGCATCCAGCTCAAGTGAAAATGTGGAGTTTGAAGCGTTGTATTTGCTCCGAGCAAAATAAAATACCAGAGGTTCAAACCAGGGTCTATAAACCCGCACGCAGACCGGCCAATCACGGCGCAGCATCGGCCGGCAGGCCCTCATCTCGTTATTGTTTTCAGGCTTTTTTCATGGATTTGCAAAATTGATGCTCGTTACCTGGAGAGGTTGGAAGGAGGCGTACGTTTCTAAAATATAGAAAATTCAGCACAAAAATAAAAATGTAAAAACACAAACAGCTGTTCACTTGATAAAGACAAAGTCCATCCTCCTCTACGTTAACAAAACCAGGCCCCAGGTCCTTCTCGAGGACAGCCGAGCCTCCCAGTTTCCATCCGTTTGAGGGCTGACACAAAAAAAATAAAAACATGAAAACCACAAAAACAATGTATTAAAGTTACATTTAAGCCACTTTGAACTCTACCAATAAAACAAATGCCATCAGAGCTTCTGCTGCTCGGACATCGACCATCTGGCTTCATCCGAATCTTTGGTGCCTCCCGATGTTTATGTATCTCAACGTCACTCTGACGTTGATCACTTTTCTAATGTTTCTGTAATCAGCCGTTAACTCACCGTGTCACGTGACAGCCGATAGATTACTCAGGCGCTTAATCAATGTCAGCCCGTTAATCAATAAGCGATGACTCGGCTGTTTTTTGCCTCGCAGGTGCGCCTGTACGAGTGGACGGCCGAGAAGGAGCTGAGGACCGAGTGCAACCACTACAACAACATCATGGCCCTCTACCTGAAGACCAAGGGGGACTTCATCCTGGTGGGGGACCTGATGCGGTCCGTCCTGCTGCTGGCCTACAAACCCATGGAGGGCAACTTTGAGGAGGTGAGGAAGACCTCGTGAGGAAGGCTCTGAAGGGCAAACAAGTTGTGTGTGTGTGTTTGTGTGTATGTTTGTGTGTGTATGTTTGTGTGTTTCCCTCTCTCAGCCCGAAGGCTGCTGGTGTGAAAATACATATTTATTTATTTTTTACAAACTCGGATACTATCACACATCAAAGGAATATTCTGGTTATCCACACTTGCATGTTTTAGCCTCTCGTTGGTGAGTGAATGTTTTCCCCTCTCTACGAAGCATTGTAGTTGACATGCCCCCCCCTCGCCCCCCTCCCCCGGCCTTTTGATGAGCAGGAGTGTTCAAAATTGATTTGCGGCGGAGAGATGAAGAGATTTGAGGACGAGTCACGCACAGGCATGCAGGCGCTCGCTTCATAAGAGAGAGACATTTAAAGAAATGACTCGGAATAGATTGAAAGTAGGAATTTGTAGCTGTCGAGAAATACATTTTAAATAATTCGCTCCTTGCAGCAGCTAAAATCTAATATTAAATATTTTTTGCTGCCCAGTTATGGCTGCCTTAAAGCTGCATTCTCTCTCCTGACCACCAGGGGGCGACTCCTCTGGTTGTATAGAAGTCTATGCTTCATGTGTTAAAGCTGCATTCTCTCTCCTGACCACCAGGGGGCGACTCCTCTGGTTGTATAGAAGTCTATGCTTCATGTGTTAAAGCTGCATTCTCTCTCCTGACCACCAGGGGGCGACTCCTCTGGTTGTATAGAAGTCTATGCTTCATGTGTTAAAGCTGCATTCTCTCTCCTGACCACCAGGGGGCGACTCCTCTGGTTGTATAGAAGTCTATGCTTCATGTGTTAAAGCTGCATTCTCTCTCCTGTCCACCAGGGGGCGACTCCTCTGGTTGTATAGAAGTCTATATAAATGACTCTACTTCTCTCTTGATGTATTCCCTCAGTAAACACTGTAAACATGAGTTTATGTCTCAATCTCTAGTTTCAAGTCTTCTTCAATACAGCATGATGTTCATTTAGTAAATGATGCTCATTTAGAGTCAAACAGACCATAAAGCAGAGCAATCATGGATTTGCATTCATCAGCTTCCCCTCGTCTCTTCAGCCTTTTCTTTTCATTTGAGTGCTATCAATCTTCTCATGCAACAATTCATATTAACGGTCAGATTCTGACGGCACTAATTAAAGCGACGCGACCTAATCGGCTCCACTACAACGTAAAAGGTTCAAATATTAAAATACACTTCAAATATTCTTAACAATTCGTAATACTCACAGGATGCTGTGCCTGCATAGATGAAACAGATGGCTTGTTTGGGATTATGTTCCCTTTTTTGGGGGTTTGCGAATGTCTTCAATATTTTATGAATATCTATACGGCCAAATACGAGTGTACAAACCTGAGTTTGACCTCAGGAACGAGCTAATTATGACAATTTCATGACACACAAAAGTGTAGTTGTAGTTCGGTGTGTGTGTCTTTAATGTGTTTTTAAAACTGGCTCTGTTGTACTTGTACTGAACCTGTTTGTATTTCTGCGTTGTGCCCAGTCAGCAGTTCCCGGCTCATCGATAATGTATTTACTTGGAGGCGAGAACCACGTTGTTTTATGTTCCATGCCCGAGACGTCGGGGTTGTTTTTTTTATTTATTTAGAGCCGAGCTTCTCCGAGAGCGACGCTCCCTCTTTCTTTAAGGACCCTCCTTGAAGCTGTCCAGCACAACCGCAGCCTTATCGGCTCCAGACAGGGGGGTTAAGGGCCTTGCTCAAGGGCGCCTCCGCGGTGGTAAATCGCTGCTTTTCGCTCCCCCCCCCCCCAATCCAGCTTTATCCCGCCGGTCGCAATCTGGCTCCTCCGACCTTTTGAGGGCCACCGCTGCTGTTTTATTCAACGTTTGTCTTGTTTGTGTTTTTTTATTTGTCAGATTGCGCGTGACTTCAATCCCAACTGGATGAGCGCGGTGGAGATCCTGGACGACGACAACTTCCTGGGAGCGGAGAACGCGTTCAATCTGTTCGTGTGCCAGAAGGACAGGTGAGAAACCGCAAGTCTCATTGGTTCCACGTGAGCTGAAGCCAGATACAAACCTACAAACCCCCCAAAAAAACAGGGATCACACGGTCATGGAAAACCTGGGAAGGTCATGGAATTTTAAAATGGTTATTTCCAGGCCTGGAAAAGTCCTCGAAAAAACTAAAATCCCCAAGTTTAGTAAAAGTCATGTAAATGTTATATTCATGTGTTCATGTGGTTCATTTACGCTGAGTTTGAAATAATGAATATGCTTTTAAAAGAAAGACTCAAAATATAAGCAGGCATACGCTGAGTATATCTATAAATGTTTATTCTTTTAATCAAACTATTGTCTCTCATTCATTTGTGTCCTTTAAGGAATACTGTATGCTTTAGAATCCTCATTGTTAGTTTAAATACTACATTTTATCACTTTTTCATGGACACACCCAGATTTCACTAAATGTTTAGTCATGGAAATCTGGTTTAAAGTCCTGGAAAAGTCCTGGAACTCCATTGGTCCACATGTGTATGAATCCTGCTAAATGTCACTATGAGGCTGCTCTTTAGAGCATCAGCATCGTCGCATGTGGTGCAGCAGCATTTTGTTTTATCGTGAGTCATCTCGCCGCTGAGCTCTTAGCTCCATTTTCCACTTTAGTTGTTTTCTGTTTGACAAGTGTTGGTCTCGCGGCAGAGGGGGAGAGACGTGGTCTGAAAGGGAGTACGTTGCGTTCACGCCACCACTTATTATCCGTCTGACGCGTCGGTTCAATGCTTTTGACCTTTTATTTTTGTATCGCGTCTCCCTTCCTGTGGCTCTCTCCCCTTTCCCTCGCCCTTTTATCCATTTCTCCTTATTTATTGTCTGACCTTTTGCAACACTTCTGATACCTCTGCCCATCTTGCTTTTCTTTTGACTCATCCATCTCTCCTTCCCTCCCTCTCTCCTCCCTCCCTCCCTCCGGTGACCAGTGCTGCCACCACGGACGAGGAGCGGCAGCACCTGCAGGAGGTCGGGGTCTTCCACCTCGGGGAGTTTGTGAACGTCTTCTGTCACGGCTCGCTGGTGCTGCAGAACCTGGGCGAGAGCTCCACGCCCACCCAGGGCTCGGTGCTCTTCGGCACCGTTAACGGCATGATTGGTAGGGGCCACGGGCAATTACACACTCACAGAAGCATGCACACACACAAACACACAGATATTGATGCAGGTAAAAGCCATAGGGCCTTTAGGGGGCAGACAATGGATTATGATGTGATAAAGTATGTTTTCTTTCATGAATTATCACCTGAAAACCTTGATCGTGGTATTTCTGTTACCTTAGAATGAGCCGGTTATATCGACATAGGGGGCTTAGAGGCGACTAGAGTTCTTCTGCACACTATTATAAGGTTATTAAGGCTACAGCACGCAGCCGCTTAGCTTAGCTTAGCACAAATACTGAGAACGAGGGAAACGGCTAGTCTGGCTTTTGTCCACTAATTAACATTCACCTTAATTTAAAGAACTTAACTGGTTTTCCTGGGAATGTTGCATTCTGGACTATTTCTTGGCTGGAAGCAATCATTTCCTGGTTTTCCCAATAAACCTTGTTGTCATCGTTTCGCTCGATGCAGTTTCCTGTTTTCGCTTCCATCCGCTCCGTTCTCATGAGTGCGATATTCCAGAAACACCTGGAGTCAATTTCTTCAAATCTGCCACAAATATCCACCCGGAGTCGAGGATGAACCGTTGACATTATGGAGGTCAAAGGTACATACACATGACAGTAATTCTAGTTGATCAGAGCCTTGCTAGCTGGGTCCAGCGCTGATGCTAAGCTACGCTAACTGAGATGACCATGGTTCGATCTGCTCTAGCGGTCTACTTGCCTACAGTACTTTCCAGCCGTACAGACGCTTGTGGATTCACTTCCCGAGGTTTGTGAACGCTGCTGAGCCTCCTGCTTTGATTCAGGGAAGGAGACGCTGTCCCTGTGGCTCGGGATGATCCACAAACGGCTCCTTCTGTCGGTAGAAAATAGTTCACACTGACGGCAATAAACCCACCGAACACACGTATAAATACATATTTGGTCACGAAAACCTGTGGAGGGATGAAAGTTCTGCTTCCAGTCAGTAAATGGGCGACTGTGGCTCAGTGGTTAGCAACTCTGCCTTCCGATCAAAGGGTCGGTGGTTCAAACCCCGGCTCAGCCAGTCCATGTCGTTGTGTCCTTGAGCAAGACACTTAACCCTCATTGCTCACCGTTGCTGTGTCTACGGTCTACTGTATATCATGTAAGTCGCTTTGGATAAAAGCGTCAGCTAAATGTAATGTAATGTAAATGCGGGAACGCTGGCACAAGTATTAATAGTTCAGCACCACCACTGAAGCACTGGGAGGGTTTTCATTTCCAGTATTTCCAAAACAGGGATGCGCCAATCCAACCCTTTTCAGTACCTGAAGACATTACCTGTCTACCTTTTGGCTTTGGGTACCTTTTGGCTTTGGGTACCTTTTGGCTTTGGGTACCTTTTGGCTTTGGGTACCTTTTGGCTTTGGGTACCTTTTGGCTTTGGGTACATTTTGGCTTTGGGCCGATACCCATAGCCAAAAGGAAGCAAAAGCGAAGGTACTAAAAATGGTTTAATTCATAAGCTCTATTACTGGATTATTACAGCTTGACTTAAACATTGCTTTCGTAACAAGATGCAACAATGAAATGCATAAATACACGTGTACTGAATTGTGATTTATCCAATACGTCTGTGCATCTCGAGCCATTAACTCAGCCGACTACAGTCCGGAGTCCTCGGACCAATTAGAGGCCAATCAACCTTTACTCCGAACCGTCACTCAGCCAACGTTTCCTCTCCAGAGAGACGGACCTCACCGTTCAGGGTTTAAACCAGCTGCTTTCAGGCGGCTGTAATGAGGGCGGAGATGACAAATAGGCAGTGCGCATCATCTGGACACTAATAGACGGTCTCACGGCACGTTGTTGCAGGAAAGTTGAACAGGAAATAAGAACCAAGAATGGCGCCTGTGATAAATTAGATGTTTTCTGGGAAAGTGGGCCACGCGTTTTGTCTCCCAGCCAACAAGTGAGAACGTTTTAATAATCTTTGTTTTTGGTAGAAACCCGGACGCTGTGTGATGGATGTTGAAGGTGAAGACGGTCACCAAAAACAGGTTTAAGCCACCGAGACTTTCCAGGTGTTCAGTGGTCTCGTATTTCACTGAAAAGCCCCAAAGTCTCCGGGTCATTACATCACTTACTCTGCAACATGCGGGTGTCGTGGACTCGGTTGCACCAAAAGGATTCAATCCCAGATTAGTTAATCAGAGATTAGCAAAACTAGGTTTAGAATGAGAGAATCCAGATGTATAATGAAGTGGAGCTCTGATGCACAATTATCAGATAATCTCTGTTTAGTGATACAAGTTTAAAGCTCCATAAAACTCATTTGGTTTAGTCCGTCCCTTAACTTCCATTTTTAAAGTTCAACCTCCCGAACTGAGTTTAAAGTTAATACTGGATCACATTTTGAATTGGAGTTTTAAATGTTTTGTTTAAGTTTAGAGCAAAAACTAATGTGAAGTTTGAATTTAAGCTATTTTTAAAGTTTTTGGCTTCATGACTAATTCATGATTTAATCTGGTTTAAATCGTTTAATCCATCCGACAACTTTTCCACCTCCGCCAAGCAATTATTTTATTTTCCATCATTTTGGATTTTCAGTTTTATCTTCAGCTTTTCATAACTTTAGAAATTAAAATGCACATAATAGAAAATGGATGAATGGAAACAAGCTTACTGTGTTTTTGACAATAATATAACCTCGTAATGTTTTGTATCCTCGGCTGCATCGTTTGCCACAACAAGAATTACACGCAAACGGAAAAAGTAAGACGCTTGTTTACCGGAGCGACTCTCCGGCTTCGTCACTATTTTCTGACATTTAATAGACGAAACAAAACCATGAATCAAGGAAATGATCAGCGGATGAGTAATGAAAATATTCTCATAAATATGAGCTGCAGCCAAACTGTTCCTGACACGTTGGCGGGTTCGATGCACAGAAACGAGAAATCCCCCTCTGTTCACTACGGGGCCTTTTAAAAAAAAATCTTTATTGTATTTTTCATGCATGCTGTCAATTTCAGTGCACATTATTTCCCGAGATGCACTCACTGTCATGTAACTGGAATATTTAGAGGAAGGAAACACTCCAGCTCCTTCAAAGAGCCGGGACTTTTCAGGGAGATCGCTCTCGAAATACCACATTTTGGGTGAAGTCTTGAATTATTGAGGCATTAAAATCGCACTGCTTTCGCCTCCCAACACTCCATGTACGAGCGTGGAACTACCCGCTAATTATTTTATTATAATTTAGTTATTATGAAGCTTTTATGAGTTCTCTTATGGATCCCGTCCTGAAACGTCTGCCTGCCTCCTCGCTGAAGAGGAGTCATGTGACGCAGTGAGCCGTTAAGCTGTTGTGATAATAACGCCTTTTTGTGTGTGTGTGTGTGTGTGTTAGGTCTGGTGACCTCCCTGTCAGAGGGCTGGTACAGCCTCCTCCTGGACCTGCAGAACCGCCTCAACAAGGTCATCAAGAGCGTGGGCAAGATCGAGCACAGCTTATATCCTTCTTGTGTCAGCCCGGAAAGGGGGCGTGTCCGAGGGAGGGCAGAGGCTTCGATTGGCTTCTGACGGTGTTGGGTAGAGACATCGCATTGAATGGTAGTCGTGGTGGCCAAAGTTACTGGGAGGAACTTTGAACTGGTCTCTGTTTAAGACTGTAAGCTGGGTTTTCTAAAGGGACTCTGAGGAAGCACTACCACTGTTGTCCACAGGGGCCGCCACAATCCACACACAAGTTCCTCGTAGTAACTTTAAAAGCAGAAAAGTAGTTCCAGCTTCACAAATGTGAAGTTTTGTTGCGTTCTTTAGTCCGTTACAGTAATAAACTAAATATATTTAGCTTTTTATAACTTCAAAAATCACCTTTAGGACTTCTTGAGGGATGATTTTCAAAAGTTTTTCTGACAATTTCTTTAATGTTATTAATTATTTTACAAACCAGTAACTGTAGACTTTTGTGAAAAGTAGTTTCATTAGCTGCAGATCACTGAATGAGGATGTAGAAGACTGCACACCGTAAACAAGAGGTGTTTTCATATTGTACATCCCATAAATACAACTCTCTACAGGTTCAACAGAACCAATAATTTACTTGACTGTCGGCTCTTTTGAACATAGCTTTTTATTATTATTATTATTATTATTAGACAAAATAATTCTGCATTTGTTCGGTCAACTTTTCCCGGGGGGAAAAAAAGGTCAAATGTTCGATATTGTGTGTTGGGCCCTGAGGCGAAGCGGCAGCCTCGTACCCGGGCCGTGTGACCTGCAGGTGGGTTTCCTTGACTCCGCTGCACCTGGAGGTCCTTCCACACGGAGCGGAAGACGGAGCAGGCCACGGGGTTCATCGACGGGGATCTGATCGAGAGCTTCCTGGACCTGGGCCGAGCCAAGATGCAGGAGGTCGTCAGCACTTTACAGGTAAGAACGACCGATGTTAAACAAGAGTTTAGGTTACATTGTTTCAAGTAGAGCATTCAACCATGAGGGAAAACTACAACTAAAGAAAGAACAATTCATCCAAGAAAGACAAACTTCAAAGTGCTGTAAGTAAGTGCTACTTTGGAAAAGTCTGAAAAGTCGTGTTTTCAGTTTGAGGCGGACGATGTAGAGACTTCCTGCAGTTTACAAAACCCCACTGAGAGAAAACAAAAGTCTGGATAGTCCGTGATTGCTTTGCTTTAAACGCTGCAGTGCTCCATAATACATGCAAAGTGTCAAGCATGTGCAACATATGGCTCAATCTGGGAGGAAATGACAAAAATAAACTACAATTTCTGAAGCCTTGGCTTTTGATCGAAAGCCCGGAAATAGTAGAAGGAAAGATGCTGGACTGTGTTGGTGGTGGGAGCCAAACAAAATGGTTTTAATGGGATTTGAATGGGACATTTTGGTCCTTAAGTGCAAAACACTTCACTCCAGACTTATTACAGGAGCTGAGGCCCAACCTCCAAAACCTCCGTTGGTGTGGTTGAGCTTCAGACGCTTCAGTAGCTGGAGTCAGTAACAGGTGGCAATATCACTTTTGGCAGACGAACATACTGCTCTGTGCTCTGTGCCTCTGTTTGCTGTCTGGCTGTTAAAAGAGAAATCACACTTTTAGCTCATAAACAAAGACTATTCCCCGGTTCCCTCTGGAGAGCAGCTGATGTTCTGCCAGGGAACCGACTTCTACTTTATAAATAATCAAATATGCTGCTCACTTAAAACATTTGCTCCTTTTTTATAATAATTGGTGTACTAGTAATCTTATTGCCTGAAAATTTAGGGCTGGATTTAGTTAGGATCGTTCTCTAAATCATCATCTGACTATTAGCTTGATTGATTGTTTTTTTTGTGGCTTTCAAACAGAACGAGTCAATCAATTAGTTTTAAAGTTGTTTTCTTTTCAAAAAAATAAAAGCTTCTTGAGTGAAGGAGGTAGAGGGAAAAAAAAATCAATGAAGATAATCAATTCACTTTAGACTGGAGTCGATAAATGTTTGACTTTGTGGCATTAATGAGATAATTATCCAAAAAGTTAATTAATTGATTGCATAATATATTTGCAGTTTTAGTGAAAAGACTCAATTCAAAAAGCTTTTATATTGGCTGCTGAGGGGCCACCGAGGGGCCACCGAGGGGCCACCGAGGGCCCCCTCGTTAAAAAAGAACACGGGAGAAAATTAAGCTGTCAATCATACGTAGAATAAAATATTCCCACAAGCTTAAAAAATAAGTGTCACCTCCAAAACAAATGCAATAAAAAAAAAAGATGGCGAGTGTTGAGGAGTGAAACGCTCCACACGTTCCCGTCCTCACCGTGCGGCCGCTGTGTTCGATTCCAGATCGATGACGGCAGCGGCATGAAGCGCGAGGCCACGGTGGACGAGGTCATCAAGATCGTGGAGGAGCTGACGAGGATCCACTAACCCCGACACCCGGTACCCGGTTCACCGAGGAGGAGGAGGAGGAGGAGGAGGAGGAGGAGGAAGAGGAGGAGGCAGTGTGGGGTTTTACAGATTTGTAAATAATTATAAATAAACGGCGTGTGCATGTTCAGACTTCAACGCTCCCGTCGACCGCCGAGGGCCCGGAGCCGCTCTGGAAGACCAGCGTTCAGACATTGGTCCGAGTGTGTTTGCGTGTGTTTGCGTGTGTGTGCGTGCGACGATCCGTGTGGGAATAATGTGTGTGGCGATAAACGGGAGGAACCAGAGATTTTTCCTTCTTCTTTTTCTTCTTCTTCACCAAATAAAAAAAGAGTTCTCCGGGATGTCCGGCGGGGCGACGCGGTTAGAACAGCCTCCACAAGCCGGCAGGTCGAATCCGACCGACTCACGCTTTCCACGTTTGTTATTGAAGTCTGGAGTAACCACGCTGTATGAAAAAAAAACTAAAAAGGAGGAAAATGATAGATTTATAGCTATTTTGTCTTTGTGATGTTTTCTTCGTTTATTCTAATAAACTTTGCTTTAGTACCGTTGACCCCCGATTGTCCGACCTCGTTTATGATCCTCAAAATGTGTTTTCAATGTGTGTCGACAGCGCTGAGTGAATTATTTCTTAATTTCATAATCCTCAGAAGTCGTATTCACTTTCACAAGATTATTGTTGTCCTTACACATTGATTTATGATAAAATGAACGACCTCTACAGCCTATTAATTCAGCTTAATGTCAATATTTGCCGGTTTTCTTATCGAACTAAAACCATCTCGGTTCACAGCAAGTCAAGCGAGTCACCTTTGGGCTTTGTGGTCGCCTAGCAACCATAGCAACAATTATTTTTTAATATGAAAATAATGACTTGCCCTTTTAAAGGAAACGGCTCCAGAGATTTGGGGTTTTGATTATGGGCGAAGCAGCTCGCTGATCAAAGAGGACGCAGAACGTAGAGCCTCTTTCTTTAAACGTAATCAGGGTTCATACGTCATGGAAAACCTGGACAAGTCATGGAATTATAAAATGGTTATTTCCAGGCCTGGAAAAGTCCTTAAAAAAAAAAAAAAAATCCCCAAAGTTTAGTAAAAGTCATGTAAATGTGTTATATTCATGTGTTCATGTGGTTCATTTACGCTGAGTTTGAAATAATGAATATGCTTTTAAAAGAAAGACTCAAAATATAAGCAGGCATACGCTGAGTATATCTATAAATGTTTATTCTTTTAATCAAACTATTGTCTCTCATTCATTTGTGTCCTTTAAGGAATACTGTATGCTTTGGAATCCTCATTGTTAGTTTAAATACTACATTTTATCACTTTTTCATGGACACACCCAGATTTCACTAAATGTTTGGTCATGGGAATTTGGTTTAAAGTCCTGGACCTCCATTGGTCAACATGAGTATGAACCCTGTATAAATAATAATACAATTATTCACATAAACGAGATGCCCTGCACCCTCCCTGATGGAGGTCCTTCCCGTCTCTGCCGGCTGCAGCCGTAGTGCCGTGTGCAGACTGCAGCATCGTCCTCGCTCCTTTCATCTCCGGTAACCAGCGCTGCAGGAAACCCGCCTCCGTCGGCCTGGAGGTACCAGCGGTCCTGCAGAGACGCTGGCTCGCTGCTGCAGAACCCGGCAGCCGGTCCTGAGGCCGCTCGGCTCGTCCTCTGCCAGTTCCCCGGGGCTGTTTCCACCCGGCCCGGCCCGAGGCGTACGGGCCTTTGTTCTGCTCTGTTGTGGGTTCACTTCCACCGGATTGTTTGCATAAAACTGTTTAGTACCAAGTGTGTTTGCAGTCAAGGAATGTGACAGTAAACAGACAATAGTATGAATAATATCTTCATAAAGATAGGAAGATTTACAATAGAATATATAACACTATCCTCACCCTTCATTATGTTTACATAATATATACACATTTATATATATTAATTTATATATATATATATATATTGTTTTTATATATCTCTTATTGAATATACCAGACTTCCTCTTTTTATTAATTTTAGGTTACATTTTAGATTATTGCTATTACTGAATCAAAAACCTGCTCATTTTAATTAAGGACTAATGTGAAGTAAATGTATTCTCTTTATTCTCACAATGCAGTTTATTTTGTATTATTTTTGTACACATATGACATCCCTGTCCCGGGACCTCACATCGGATCAGGAAAACCTCCCAAAAATAAAAAACCTTCCGAAGCAACGTGTCATGTGACCAGAAAGAACAACATAACAGAGTTACAGCACAGTCAATGAATATGACAGAAATTCTCACTAGTGAGCTGCAGCTTTGGGTTGTTTGTGGAGTTATTAATGTCTTAATAATAACCCACCAGGCTAACGTAGCTAAGCCTCAGATAATAAACGTGTTGACGTGAAACATTCATGAGGAAATGAAGGAGAAGAGAGATAATCAATGAGGCCGCCGGGAGGTGAAAAGGTCAAATCATTATTGTTTAACATGAACGCCCACTTTCACACAACACTTACACTCATGCACATTCCATGCACTTTATCTTATTTTGGTATTTTGTTATGCTGCTGTCTCAATGTAGATATTCATTCATCCATTCATTCTCATTTATTGCACTGCGTTAACTGTTAAATGTGTATTGTTAAATGTTAAATGTATGCACCTTCCCGCCAGGACAAATTCCTTGTATGTGTAAACATACATGGCAATGAATGGTTCTGATTCTGATTCTGATTCTGAGATGACTAACCGTACAGGAACACACCCTAATTATGATGAATTATGACTGACCTGGTTATTCATAGTACAATTATAAACGGGGGATAAGGAGTCTGGCTTTTTAAAGACTAACTGTAATATATAACTGTTATAAAAAATGATTTCCCAGCCTCACTTCTTCTCTCCATATATTCATGCTTGTGTTACATATCGACTGCCACCTTTCCATCGAGCCTTTCACCCCCAGGAGGTTGCGAATATAGTTTCTGCATAAACTTCAGCAAAAGTAAAGCAGCAGAAACATTACGGAGGAAATAATAATGCCGAAGAAAAGAAAAACAACGAAGCATTCCTACGATTTACAAACCAAGAAAACTCTCTGGTTCCTTAAATCAGGGTCCTTAAATAAAGGACAGCAATAATGAGTTAATATTTACACCTGTTTTACTGTGTGTGTGTGTGTGTGTGTGTGTGTGTGTGTGTGTGTGTGTGTGAGTGTGATTCATTGCTCCTCTCTGGTTCTCCTTGTAGGAAAATCATTAAGTGAAGAGGAAGTCATTCAAGAAAAAACCTAAAATCTCTCCTGCAAGGCCAGAGCATCATGCATGGTGTTAACAGGCTCTCTGGGAGGATTTCACTTCAAAGGGGGGTCATCCATGTAGAACCAGCTCGGGGCGGCGGCCAGTACAACCACAGCCTCCAACTGATTAAACCCGGCAGCTTCACCGGAGCGGCTGGCAGGCCGAAGCAAATCATTCACTTCAGACGGTCCGACGTGAGCCGAGTCTGAAGCAGGAGGGTCTGAAACCTGAGGGGGGGGGGGGGGGTAGACATAAGTAGACTTCTATTTAGTCTATTTGACTCTAAATGGACCTAAAGAGTAGAGAGAATGTAAGTTTAAGGCGCTTCAGCATTGGCTTCACTTTTGAGAACGGGAGGTTGTCGCCTCCCAGTCATGGCTGCATGTCTATGTGTTGTGTGTTAAAGCTGCATTCTTTCTCCTGACCACCAGGGGGCGACTCCTCTGGTTGTATAGGAGTCTATGCTTTATGTGTTAAAGCTGCATTATCTCTCCTGACCACCAGGGGGCGTCTCCTCTGGTTGTATAGAAGTCTATGCTTTATGTGTTAAAGCTGCATTATCTCTACTGACCACCAGGGGGCGACTCCTCTGGTTGTATAGAAGTCTATGCTTCATGTGTTAAAGCTGCATTATCTCTACTGACCACCAGGGGGCGACTCCTCTGGTTGTATAGAAGTCTATGCTTCATGTGTTAAACCTGCATTCTTTCTCCTGACCACCAGGGGGCGACTCCTCTGGTTGTATAGGAGTCTATGCTTCATGTGTTAAAGCTGCATTATCTCTACTGACCACCAGGGGGCGACTCCTCTGGTTGTATAGAAGTCTATGCTTCATGTGTTAAAGCTGCATTATCTCTACTGACCACCAGGGGGCGACTCCTCTGGTTGTATAGAAGTCTATGCTTCATGTGTTAAAGCTGCATTCTTTCTCCTGACCACCAGGGGGCGACTCCTCTGGTTGTATAGGAGTCTATGCTTCATGTGTTAAAGCTGTATTATCTCTCCTGACCACCAGCGGGCGACTCCTCTGGTTGTATAGGAGTCTATGCTTCATGTGTTAAAGCTGTATTATCTCTCCTGACCACCAGGGGGCGACTCCTCTGGTTGTATAGAAGTCTATGCTTCATGTGTTAAAGCTGCATTCTCTCTCCTGACCACCAGGGGGCGACTCATCTGGTTGTATAGAAGTCTATGCTTCATGTGTTAAAGCTGCATTCTCTCTCCTGACCACCAGGGGGCGACTCCTCTGGTTGTATAGAAGTCTATGCTTCATGTCTTAAAGCTGCATTCTCTCTACTGACCACCAGGGGGCGACTCCTCTGGTTGTATAGAAGTCTATGCTTCATGTCTTAAAGCTGCATTCTCTCTACTGACCACCAGGGGGCGACTCCTCTGGTTGTATAGAAGTCTATGCTTCATGTGTTAAAGCTGCATTCTCTCTCCTGACCACCAGGGGGCGACTCATCTGGTTGTATAGAAGTCTATGCTTCATGAGTTAAAGCTGCATTCTCTCTCCTGACCACCAGGGGGCGACTCATCTGGTTGTATAGAAGTCTATATAAATTAAAGCTGCGAGCAGCTATGAGCGGTTCCTGCTCCGCATGTCAGGGGTGCCGGCTAGTCGCCGCACCTCCGACATCCGGAGCAGGAACCGCTCGCCGCTGCTCGCAGCTTTAATTGTATATATATATATATACACACGTATATATATATATATATATATATATATATATATATATATATCGCCGCCGGCGGCGCCGGCTCCTACAACATATATGTATATATACAAACCAAGACAGCATACACAATCATCATGTTTCTCCACGTCAAGTACAGACCACATCACCACAATTATATGGCAATCCAATGCTGTTTGGCACATTTCCTGTTTTGCCAGTAGGTGGCGCTATCACTAAGTCAACACACATGCATCAAGTCACTCTGCGTGACGTGTAGATGAGGTCACGCCAATCCCATGTCAATCAGACAGAGAACAGCAGAGAGAGATAGACTGTCACACACACACACACACACACACACACACACACACAAGCAAAGAGCATGTCACATGAATCCCATCTCAATCACATGCTGTTTGGCACATTTCCAGTTTTGCCAGTAGGGGGCGCTATCACAAACCAAACATGTCTTCATGTATTGTGCTGAGGTCCAGCATCAAGCCTGAGAAGTTGTGGGCTGTTAGCATGCAGTACCTAGGATTTACCACACAGCATAGTATGCAGTTCATTGCAGCAACAACAGCATAGGATGAGACAGAGAAGAGCAAAAAACGGGTGCGTTTTTGGATGCACATAACGTCGTGGTTTATGGGCCGATTTGCGCACAGAGCACAACTTAAGGTCTCGAGGGTCTTGGGATCGCTACGGCACCAAGTTTCAGTCGATCGGATAAGTACTTTAGGAGGAGTTCGTTAAAGTACGAATGCAAATTTCGTCAAAAAACAGCGAAAATCGTCAAAAATCGCCATATTTGCGGAATTACTGTGGCTCCCCCTATGGGCGAAATCGCACGAATGATTTATTGCAGGTAGAGGGATGCGATGTGCACAAAAGGTGACAATCAGAAAGGTTCTAGGACAAATAGTGTTAAAGATATGAGCATTGCAAGTTCGGACACACCCCTAAGAGGTGCATTGGTCCATATCTCGTAAACGAAATGAGATATCCGAGAAATTTCACCTGCGCTATGTCTAGGCACCTCCACCGATGATGCCCACCAAGTTTGGTATGAATCGGACCAAGTATGTTGGAAATATTCCAAAAACGGAATTTTTCACAAAATTCAAAATGGCGGAAAATCTAATTAGGCGCAACTTATGCCTCTGAGAGGCTTTTTTGTAGAGCAGGTGGAGACGGACATGTGTGAATTTTTTCAAGTCAATCGGACAATCTGGGCGAGGGGCGTCGCCGGCCAAACTTTGAGGGGACGCTAGAGAGCAGTTTTTTTTCTCGCTAATTTGACGTCTATGTCGGATCGCTATTTTCGCCAAGCCTGACAGCCGTGCCAAATTTGGTGCGGATTAGAATATGTCAAGTGTCCCAAATATGCGGCGAAATGTTAAAAATAAGAATCAGGCGGAATAATAAAAATCCTAAAGAACGCAATAGGGTCCTTGCTGGACTGTCTACGACAGTCGCTCGGACCCTAATGACTCTACTTCTCTCTTGATGTATTCCCTCAGTAAACATTGTAAACATGAGTTTATGTCTCAATCTCTAGTTTCAAGTCTTCTTCAATACAACATGATGTTCATTTAGTAAATTATGGTCTTTTAGAGTCAAACAGACCATAATGCAGGGGATGCTTTAGGGGCGGGACTACGGGGTGATTGACAGGTCCCTACCACAGCGTCGTCCCGTCTGGGAGTTTCAAGCGTTAATTCAAACATCCGTTGCTTAAACTCCGCCTCTGGTCTTTAGAGGTGTTTTGGCTGCTTGTGATTCGCTAAGAAGCCGTTTTGATGCTCCTCGTCCTGGTCTGGCTGCCGGCTTCATCCCTCACATGTTTTAATCCCACTGAGCCGGAGCCAGAGGACCAAACGGGACTTTGAGCCTTTGACGGCGGCGGCGTCCCAAAAAGCTTGAAGACGGGTCGTCCCCGAGAGCTTCAGAGCCGGTTGCTGATTGGTCTTCTGCTCCTCTTGTTGTCTGTGCCGGTTGCCGTCTAACTCAAATCCTCTCTGATCACTTTCTGGCAGCTTCATTGTTTCGGTCAGTGAAGCACTTTGCTGCATTGCTTTGAAACGTGATGTGAAGATGCAGCTGATTAGCACCAGAGTCTGGCCTCATTGTCTCAAACAGACATTAAGAGGTACAGACTTCATAAGTATGTTCTCTTCCTCCCGGTGTGTTTTACCATTACATGTTATAATTGTACTGACGTGTTACAGGTAAATTAACATCCATCCTCTTTTTTGAAGTCTATTTGTTACTGATCACAATTTGGGCTTTAAAAGCAGAAGTAGTGCATTTGTTGGGGACTATTTTCTCAAAATAACTCGCGGCAAAGTAAAGTGCAGCAGCTCATTGATCTGTTTTTATTAGACGTTGGACAACAACGGGGCTCCACGGAGCAGAGGGTCGAGCTCAGGATACACAGAGAATACTTATCAGATCAATTCATTGTCGGTTTGGGTGCTTTGTGTGGAATTTGTTAAAAATATATACATATATTACCAGACAAGTATGGTATCTTTGTGATGCTTTGTTTGACAGTGGGATTGACTGTACTGGTGAACTCTGTAGGTTCCAAGGATTCCAAAACCGAGTTTTCTTTAATCTGCATTTTTTTTTACTTGGGGTGCATTCTCATCCACTTTGGGGTCCCGTTAAGTCAAATTTACGGTTTATGGTGGAATTGTGAAGTAATTGTAGAAGTAAGTAACTCTCTATAATTATCAGAAATCCACACACACATCTAATATGATGGAGGTGATGACATCTTGGATCGACACGGTTTCCAGCCTTTGTGCTAAGCTACGCTAACTGAGGTCAAACCTTTCATCCAAAGGTCAACGAGGTCGTTAGTGTATTTTACGCCTCGTGTATTCCGACGTATGTCCACGTGGACGGTTGTGGATTTACCTTTTATGGATGGAATCAAATTACAGCTTTATTGTAGATTTACATTTTGATGGTCGCCCTCATGTTGACCGTGAAGTTGATGGGATACACTGATTAACAAGATGATGTAAAAATGACCTTCAGCATCATGAAGGTAGCCGACCCTTAAAGAGACAGAGAGGTCGCAGACGATTATTGTTTATTATTATCGGTATTATTTGAAAGCTCTGACATTAAACGGGGGCGACTGTGGCTCAGTGGTTAGCAGGTCTGTCTTTCAATCAGAGGATCGGTGGTTCGATCCCCGGCTCCGCTAGTCCATGTTGATGTGTCCTTGAGCAAGATACTTAACCCTCATTGCTCACCGTTGCTGTGTCTACGGTCTACTGTATATCATGTAAGTCTCTTTGGATAAAAGCGTCAGCTAAATTAAATGTAATGTAAACAATCATAATGAGCTCACTGATGAGTCTCTTGCTTCAGTTTAATTGTCTTATTTCTATTCTTGTCGTTATCCTCATGGCCCCCTCGGGTTCATCTCGAGGCCTCTTTTGGGTTTGGAACCAGCGCTTTTCTTTCTTTTTTAAAGAAAAACGTTGTCTGCTCCCGACTCCCCGATCAGCGCTGGAGCACTTTACCAGACGTGTGTTTGAGTGTTTTCACTGGATTCACCCGACTGAGCTCTCTGACTGTGTGTGTGTGTGTGTGTGTGTGTGTCCACACCCCCTCCCCCCCTCGAGGACAGAAATGGACTACTTTATGGAGTCTAAACAGCATGGTTAATGCATTCGGCGCTGGCAGGGCCCCAGGCCTCCCCTCATCCCACTTTCTGGCACAATTTGTTGCTGCCATTCCTGTCCTGAAGGGGGGGGCTTTGGGGCTTTTGCCCCGGTTGCTGCACCCGTCTACCGGGCTGTGATCCAGCCCGTTCTACATGTCGCCCCGAGATGAGATTTCAATCTCTCTGGTTTTTGTGTGCGCAGGATTTTATTTCCCTTTTGATAAGAGGTCTCGAGAAATATTAGGATAACGTCTCATTCCATTCGACAGATTGTTTTTAGACTTTAACCTCCGGGTGTAGAGATGCTGGATTCCCAATCCCAGTTGCCCATAACAACGCAGCAAGAGGAAGACGTATACGGGCGCCGACAGTCATGTGGAGATTTCAGGGTTGACTCTAAATGCATGAAACACTTGACGGTCCGGCTAATAAAAAGGAAAAAGCAATCGGAGGTCTCCTCTGTGCATCCTCTTTTAAAAAAGAGAAGAAGAAAAGAAACCCCCCAATGAGACGGAGATGACCGGAGCATCCATGGAATCACGCTTCATTGTGAAGATCAAATATGATGGGAAACTGTTCTGGAGATCACTCACGCACGCCCTCTGAAATCATTTCCACCCCATTGTGTTAATAAAGTAGCGCCTCTAATCACATTAGCTGCCACGTAAAATGGGATTGGTCTTGATGCTGCGGCGTACCGCATGAAATATTAAAATCGAGGTGCCCTACATTGGGCGGTGGATGTTTATTTTTTATTTTTTCAAGCACACTGTAGGCGAGTGTCTGATAACACAGCCCCTCTCTGAGAGCCGTGTTGAGATGCTAATCCGGTTGTCCAAACATATAATTATATGCGGAGGGAGAATCCTGAGCTATTTCCTCGTGTTGTTTAATTTAGCTGCAGATAAAAGTGTGCTCGTTATCGACAGAGAGACAAAAGACCGAGCTCGGGATGCAGCGTCTCTTTGTCTGAGCAGGGGAAGTGAAATGTGGCCAAACTAAAAACATTTAGTTCACAAAAAGGTATAGAAGCAAGAGTCTAAAGACATGCTAGCAGCTGTGTTTAGGCTAAATGCTAACACAGGAGCTGTGTTTACATTCAGTTACCAAGCAAACTTGAAGCAAAACATTTTCAATGCTGCAAATGAAGAGAGAAAATGTGAATTAGGAGCGTCTCCATCAACCACTAAAGGCTACACGTTAGCGCTAAAGACTACACGTTAGCGCTAAAGGCATTGCGTTGACACTAATGGCTACACGTTAGCGCTATAGGCTACGTGTTGGCGCTAAAGGCATTGCGTTGGCGCTAAAGGCTACACGTTAGCGCTAAAGGCTACACGTTAGCGCTATAGGCTACGTGTTGGCGCTAAAGGCATTGCGTTGGCGCTAAAGGCTACGTGTTGGCACTAAAGCCTACGTGTTGGCGCTAAAGGCTACACGTTAGCGCTAATGGCTACGCTTTGGCGCCAAAATCATCGCATTGACGCTAAAGGCTACATGTTAGCACTAAAGGCTACACGTTGGT
Source organism: Cottus gobio (assembly GCA_023566465.1). NCBI lineage: Eukaryota > Metazoa > Chordata > Actinopteri > Perciformes > Cottidae > Cottus > Cottus gobio. Next base: position 3,498,224 of record CM042224.1, on the reverse strand, counting down.
GCTAAAGGCTACACGTTGGTGCTAAAGGATACGCGTTGGTGCTAACGGCTACACGTTAGTGCTAAAGGCTACACGTTAGTGCTAAAGGCTACACGTTGGCGCTAAAGGCTACACGTTGGCGCTAAAGGCTACGCGTTGATATTAAGATATTTCAGTCTGGACTCAAGAGACACCAAACATTTTCCTGCCCTGGCTGGTTGGGACATCTCCAGTTTGCAGGACTTGTTGCCTCAGCTGACAACGGGGCTTACGTCCCGTGTTAATGCGCGAGTAAATATTACAGCCCGGAGTGTTTCAACAAAGAAGATGAAACCTGCTGCAAGACGTCTGAGCCAGATCTAAATCTGCACAACGGCCAATCGACTTGGAGGCTTTAATGATGCTCTTGTGGAAGTTGCATTAAAACACAAAAGGCAATTCCTCAAGTTGAGTACACAAGTGTGTGTCTCGTTTATTTTTACATGCCAGAAAAACCTGAGCGGACACAAGATGGCACTGCCCTGTAATGTCCAAAGCATGGAGCTGACGTCATCAACAACAACAGAATATTTAAAGGGACCACGATCCCGAAACAGTCGTACGTACATGAATAACACATTACTTAAATAACTGCATGAAACAACAGTGTGTAGAACCACACTAAGAACAAGGGTGAATTATGAAGTCACATTCACTACACTCTCTCCTTTTAAAAAGGATAATTTCAGCACCGGATCTCTAAAAGTCAGCTGGTTTGGTGGAGACGTTTCATTTTTTTTTTTTATAATTCAAAATAGAACATTTCTTCTCTTTAATTGGCTCAAACTTTCCCCAAAACTGTTTTCAATTATAGCTTTTTATTTTATACACATCGGGGAGTGGGTTTTTAAATAATGTTCACATGGGAACAAATCGGTTGAAATAATTTGGCCCCGTGGAAACCCAATTAGGAAAAGCTCCACTGACACTTGAAGGTTTTACCAAAGGAGAAGACGCCATTCGCTGCCGTCTCGCCCCGCCGAGCTCGGCATCCAGGCGGCGTAATCAATGCTGGCGTCTTGTTTAGCGTGAAAAGAGAACTAATGGTTGTAAATCAAAGCGTTGCATTGTGGGGAAAACAATCATAAAAAGGATTGAGACGGTCAGTAGTTTGTGTTTTCTACCTCTCACTCCTGAAAAAGCAGTTGTTTTGTGCTGTAATCCAGCGAGTCAGCTGATTGGTGGATATTTAAAGGAGGTTTTGATGGACGACCACGGAGAGGCAGCTGAGCGCGACCTTTCAGTTTCAGTGCAACGTCAAGCCGAGCGAGCAGCTTCTTAGAACATAGTTATATATTTTTATCAATTTTTATCAGAGAAATAGAACATTTTTTGACCTATGAGAAAAAGTTGGAGATTCGTCTTGTAAACTTGGACCAATTTTAAAATCACATCAAAATATGTTTATTTATTAAGTGACTGGTTCTGGTAAACAATCTCTAAAAGTTATCTTCTCTTTGTTTCTCTCGTTGTAAAGAGTTGTGCAATAATGTTGATATGTGAATTTAATAGCTACATATTATTGTTATTTATATTGTTTGTTATATTATTGTATAATTGATTCTTATTCTTATTACAATCATCACTGCATTCAATCAATCAATAGAGCTTCTTCACAGCAGACAAAGCGCAGGTGACACGAATCCCATTAATGGTGGCTCGGTTCCATCAAGTGTCCCAGTGAGTGAAGCCTGAGAGGCAGTACACACACACACACACACACACACACACACACACACACACACACACACACACACTCCCTCACTCACACGTCCTCTTGGTCGTTTAATTTTAGTGTTGTTTCTGGCGCCCAACAACAGAGGAGGACATTTTTAATGAGTCGAGGGATTCTCTGTTTGCCTCCAGTGTTTTCTTTGTGTTGTCCAGCAGCAAACAGGGATGTGTTGACATCCGCTGGATGATCGCAGCCTTTCAAATGGAGCATCATGTATGTGGACTTTCCTAATGAAAATGTGGGTCTACTCTGTTTTAATACAATAAAATGCATTTGAGATACAGTTTTCCTTTTGGAAACTCCCAACAGGACATTGACTGAGCCCAGCATCCTTCAAATGAAAATATTCTGGGCTTTGCTTCCACACACATGGGGAAAAAAGAAGAAACAGACGCTCTCTTTTTTCAGAAGACACCTTTTCTGACTATAGCAGGGCTTTCCTTTCACTCCCCTAATTAAAGACGTGGTCCTCTCCTCCCGGTTTGAAGAGGCCATCCGTCCATGCTGTGTTCTCTGCACCGTCTGGCTGCAGGAACAAGACGAAGGAGAACCGGGAGGTGAGGGAGCAAACACACAGGTATGTTTTATTGATCGAGCACGAGATGGGGAGAACGCCCGAGAACACGGGGATGAATAATGCATCGGGCGAGGGGAGAGGAACCGAGATCTGCTGGCGCCGAAATCAAGAGGCGATGGAGGGACCAGAGTGGAGGCCGGGTGGGGGTGGAGGAGGTTTTCTATTGTTTCTCTGTCTCTGTGGCCAATGTGGGTTATTTTGTCTCTTTGTCGTTATTTTGAGTCAGGTGGTAGTTTGACTTTTCTTTAAAGGTTGTTTTTGCATCTCTTTGAGGTTGTTTTGTGTCTCTCTGAGGTTGTTTTGCATCTTTTTGAGGTTGTTTTGCATTTATGAGGTTGTTTTGTGTCTCTTTGAGGTTGTTTTGCATATTTTTGAGATTGTTTTGCATCTTTTTGAGGTTGTTTTGCGTCTCCTTGAGGTTGCTTTTACGTCTCTTTGTGGTTGTTTTGTGTCTATGAGGTTGTTATGAGGTTGAGTTTCCTTGATGTTGTTTTGATCTCTTTGTAGTTATTTTGCATCTATTTGTGGTTGTTTTGTGTTTATTTGTAGTCATTGAGTCTCTTTGAGGTTGTTTTGCGTTTCTGAGGTTGTTTTGCGCCTCCTTGTAGTTGTCTTTTGCACCTCCTTGTCTTTTGCACATCTTGCCTCAGACACGCCTCATTCTGACTCCTGCTGTCTATCTTTTTGTCTTAACACATTTTTATCTCGGCCAACATGTAACTTCACTTTTCAAACCGAATCATTTTGTGTAATGAGGTTTTCTCTCCATAACTGAAGGCCGGAGATTCTCATTTTCATTGATCGTTTTATTTATTGTTTCATAACGCCGGCACAGTGAAGCCTTTGAGACTCTGACTGCATTCAAGGGCCGCGCACATGAACTTGACTTATTCCTTAATAAGAACTGCTGAAGTGAATGAAAACAAAAGTGTAAACACACACACACACACACACACACACACACATAAACATATATAAGACCGAAAATCAATGTGTGGAAAGTCGGTGGTGCCATAATGGGGCTTCAGTTATAACATCTGCTTCGGCATTTTCAAAACTACATCTGTTCACAGGGGATTCTGGGCTTCTGGTAAACGAGCAAAAATATAAGCTTGTGGATATTTCGGGTCAAGGGATCCAGGCCCGTCGCCTGAGACATGAAAGATGCATTCCTACATTACAGAATGCATCCAACTGGGATCGGACACTTACATCACCTTATCGAGGCGCTGGAACATTTCATTTAGTTTAATGTTCTCACATCTATATGTGCCGATAAAGATGCAATATACAGATGATTGCACCTTTAAGTTGAACATAACAACGGGGGTTCGATATCCGGCCCTATTGAAGTCACTAGAATCTAAGTAATTGTTTAGTCCCGGTTTGTGCCTCTCGTGTATTACTGTTACATTCAAGTCTCATTTTATAGAAGATACCCCAAAAACAACAACAACCCAGAGGTGGCTTATTCCCCTTTTGTATGCAAGCAAAAATATTGCTCAATGAGATGCAGTGTGTGACTTTCACTTTTATCTTTCTGTCTTTCCCCAAACTCAGCCGACAGTGATGCGTTCAGTGTCTTCCCCCGAAAGCCGGTGATTTACGCCACTGAGTCGTGGCTGTCGGTTCCGGCTCGAGGCTCCGTGTTGACGCCTTGTTTGTGCGTGTAGTGAAGCGTGCGTTGACTTATTGATGCGTCACTTCCAGCTGAGTGTTTCCACTCAGCAAGAGCCGCCATTTTTAACAAGGCTGTCGATCGCAAGGTAAGAAAAAAGGAGGAGGAGATTAAATATTTACCAAGCAACATATCTGCCGAGAGAGAGAGATTTTCTAAAATCTTAAATATATATTTGTCACCTTCGATGTCTTTTAAAAGTTTAGTCTATATCCAGCAGTATTACAATAATTAAAATCTTTTAAAATCTTAAAAGATGACTTTACGCTCGTCTTTATGACGACGGTCTTTTCAAAATAAAACTTCCCGAGAGGTTCGGGCATCGGAACTTCTCCGCTAGGTTCAGGTTAAGTTACGTGATAAATAAATCGACATTGAGGGAACGAGCAGCGGCCTTGTGTGTGTGTGTGTGTGTGTGTGTGTTTTTCAGTCTTTACTTCCTCGTTCACGACAACGTGGACAACCTACGACATCATGTTGTGTTACCTACGTCTCACGGAACTAAAGGTGAGAAGACTCAACGTATCGTAGAGACACAAACGAGGGGTCTCGAACCCTCTCGCAGCGTCTCAGAGTAGATATTACTGTCTGCAGACAGCAGAGTGATCGAAGGAACCTTTAATGGATTCAGAACGTCTGCAGGGTTCTCCGTGGTTGTTCCCGTCTCCCCTTCGGTTCCAGCGCCGATTGGCCGATCGTCCCCTGACATTCCTTTCAGGGAAACCGCTGTTTCCTGTCATAATGCCGGACGTATCCGCTGGGTTGAAGACGGTGGGGCGGGCTCTGAGGTGCGGACCCCGCCCTGTTTCCATCCCCCGCCCGTCTGCTTCCTGTTCCCTGTTCGGCTCCAGCAGATCGTCTGGTTTGCCTCCTTTGTTTCCGCCTCGCTGCCCGACACCTGGACCGCCGGTTCCTCAGTACATGAGAGCGTCGACGTTCCCGCCCGTCTTTGTGTCGAGCTCGTTGTGTTTCTGAGCCGCTACACGCGACGCCGTTCACTGATGGAAACACGACACGGTGTGTTACACACAGCACCCGAGGGGAAGCTATCAGAAATGGGTTTTATTTTTTTTTATATTTCTTTCATGACTAAAAATGCCCTGACCGTGTTTCACAGGCTGACGTGTGCAATTCATTTGGAGGGCAGGTTTGAAAAATGTCCACATTTTGAGTTGCTCTGGGACGTTCGGGCTCTCAGGTCCAGATGGTTTGAAGGCGGAAAAAACAGAAGCGAAGGGAGTAAAAAATTCATAAATGCAAAAATTGTTCCAGCACCTGCAGGACTTGGACCTCAACGCATTTTCTTTCCCATGAGGCCATTCAATCAAAATGTGTCTCTGGGGTATAGGCTGAGTAAATGACCGCCAGCATGGCCCAGTATATTATTTGTATTGTTTAATGTTTTCTAGATGTTTCTTCAGGTGCAAAAAGCCATCTTATGGACAGGAGGAGGCGTCCTCGGCTCCAACAAACCAGTGTTTTGTTGGTGTTTCCTCCAAAAGCTAACTTTTACGTTGTGGACGCAATGTCGTCCTGAAAGAATTGTTGTTGAGAAAGAGCACGAAAAAACCAACAGATTGCACTTCGTGACTGTTTTAAAGCTGCAGCGAGGCCGCGTTGCTTCTCTTCGGAGCTACTTTATTACAAATAAAGCTGTTGAGAACCGTCAATTGGAGAGTCAGACCATCGTTCGGTCGGGGATGCTGCAGGGCTGGATTACGTTCAACGGCTCAAAGCAGGAAACAGGAGGAAGCCGGAGGGGGATCCACAGCCTGCAGATGAATCGTAGTCATTGGGGCTCTGATTGGAGCTCGGAGGGACGTCGCCACAGGCCAGTCTGGAGGATCCTGTTCGTTTTAAATTCCTCTGACACTCTTTTTTTATTGTAGATGGTGTAATTCTCATGTCCCATATAAATCCACCCAGTAAAAAAAAAAAAAGCCAAAGTCCCAAAGCGGTTAATCTTCGTTCGATATAAATCTAATTGGTGCCCCGATTACTTCGACGCTCCCGAATGTTTTAATGGCTCCGGCGCGTCTCGTTAGAGGGAATACATAAACAGTTTCACACGGCCGCTTCCTGGAGAATTTCCTCCGCTCCCTCCTGTTTGTCATCAAGCGTTTTTGGGATGACTACAGCAGGATTGCTCATAAAATAAAAGCCTTCGGCGTTTCCTGTGGAGGAATGACAAGATGACGCCGTTTAGTCGAGCCAAAACATTTAATACACACCATGGCAGGAGACATGCAGCACTTCACACGGTCCCCGACTGTAGCTCTCGTTTTGAAAACACACACGAACCATAAAATAATTTAGAACAAAACACATATTAAAAAATTGTGTTTACATTTCTTTTTTCTTCTTCTTATACATGTTCATAATACTGCTTCATAAAATGTATCACAAAAAATTAGCTTTTTTTTTTTTTTTTTTGGACACAGAGCAAACCATAAGGAACCAACTCAGGTATTACACTGACACTGTGCTTGTTGATAGTTAGCAGAAAAAACTGAAGTGGTGACATCCGAGAGGGAATGTCACGGAGAGGACAAGGAAAGAAGAGTCTGTTGGAGGAGGAGGATGAGGAGGAGGAGGAGGAGGAGGAGGAGGGTGGGTCTATATCCGTCCCTCTCTGATGAGAAACAATCCAAGTGTGCTGAAGGCCAGAGAGGTCGATCGCTAGGCGTAGAAGGTCTCTACTTTCACTGCCTGACAGAACATCGTCATGGAGAAGACCAGGCCCAGGATCTGCATCGGCACCAGAAACAAAAGCAGCCGTTAAAACCAACAAGCAGAGGAACTCTTTTCCACCGGTTGTGTCGTGATGTCAATACAAGCTCAAAAGACTTTTTTTTATCATACATTAAGTGTAATTATTGGATAATGAAAAGACTTCGGTATCGAAGCCTCGGGTTCGGCATTTTGGCCGTCGCCATCTTGTTTTTTTTTGCAATCGGTTAACAGAAGTGACCATAGTGGCGTAGAGACGGCGTATACGTCTCTGGTGGAGACCTGTCAATCACAGTAAGCCCCGCCCTAAAGCATCCCCTGCTTTATGGTCTGTTTGACTCTAGATTACCATAATTTATTAAATGAACATCATGCTGTATTGAAGAAGACTTGAAACTAGAGATTAAGGCCCTTAAATGTAATCTATACACTATTCAGAGCATTAATAATGCAGCATACAACCATCTGCTACGTAAAGACACTGACTGTGTAATCTGAGTTTCTCTGCGCTTTGTCGATGTTTGCACCGCTAGCGAGTAAGGCTACCAAGTACCTTACCAAGTAAGGCTGCAGCAGCGAAACCCTTTAATCTATTGAGCTAAATAATCATTAAACGTGTCATTTGTAAAAGGAAGAGCTTCCTCTTCTATAATTCTCAGTCAGCAGGCAGACGTCGTAGACATTTGAGATAAATCGGGCAGCGATGTCGTCTTCTTCTCATTTCGCTGCACGCACAGTTTCCTTTTCAAAAGAAGACTGAAACGAGCCCTCAGCATCACAGAAGCTTTGCGTGAAAGAGGTTATTAAGTATTCTCCTCCCTCCCAACACAACTTGTATAAGCGCGTCACGTCGCCTGGAACGGAGATAAAGCACTTTCTCTGGAGAAGTCGAGCCCTCCTGCGTGGCAACACAAGAGGCTTATGCGAGCTCCTGCTGTCCAGAGAAATCCCGAAGAGCGTTCAGCTCCTAATGGAAAAGACGCTGCGAGCGTTAGGTGTATTTATCACAGAGTACGGCGCCGTCTGAGGCCGCGGATATCAAACACGGGGAGTTAATGACGGAGGGGAAAAAAGAAAAAGAAAGAAGTCACACAACTTAAAAGCTGTAATTACCTGAGTAAGTGCTGTGCATAGAGCAAAGATCCAAAGGGCCACCAGGTTCTCATTAAGCCAGTCCTTCACGCGCTCGTAGCACGGCTGTGGAGACAGAACGAGCAAACATTAGCCCACAAATATAAACTCACCTTTGTTAGATGTCGAGTAATATTTGCAGGAACTTCCTCTGCCGACGCCGTGATCTGCGGCATTGAAAAGATCCCCTTGTGACAACATCCCCGTCTCCGTCTCTGACCTATTATTCTTTGGGAAAACTTTCCGAAGGCAAGCCGGTTTCCCCCCGCTGTACTTTAGTCCCCACAGCTGTACAAACAGGAGTAATGTGAATACGGGAGCAGCAGCGCATACCCTGCAGGTATCATTTAGACATGAGAACGGGCTGAATTTTTCATGTCTGGCATTGCTTGAATGCATTTCGAAGGCGACATGACGAAAAGACCCTTCTCGCTGCGTCCCACGTGTCTCGAACAATGTCCCGGAGCCATGTGGGGCCACCGAAAAACAGGCAGAAAGAAAAGGAAAATGTAATAATTACTGCTATCTGCCTTTCTGTGCCAGCGATGTGCACGAGTCAGGAAAAAGGGGACAAATCCTCAAAGCAAAGAGAGTGGATTTATAGGAATGGTTGATGGGAGACATTACAAGTGATGGCAGTGGGATTTTCCTGGTGTCTAGTTGATATTTCTTTAATATTAATAATGTGCCGAACTGTGTTTGATGATGTCACATTGTAAAGGTAAAGCACCGCTGCTCTAAGTTAATTAGTAATATCTGCAGACGTGCCTTGTGCTTTCTTCTTGTTTTCATCTCTTTACATTAAGAAGTTGAGTCCGAGCCAGGGGAACCGAACATTATCTACATTTCACCGCCGCAGGAAAACATCGAGGGAAGCGAAAGGAATATGTCTTCCTCCAGCGCAGGCTGAAGTAATTCTCTGCAGGATCGATATGGAAAGTCGTGCGGTCGGCCAAGATTTTGGTACCGGCTTCAGTGTTATTTATGAAACCCGCTGCAACCCTCCTGGACCACAGAGCCAGCACCTGGAAATAAATACATTCATTCTTATTTATTTTTTCAGGAAGTCCACTGCGGGTGAAACATAAATCCAGTAAGTAAACCTGAGCCGGTCCCTGCGCAGCGTCTCGAGGTGTGGAAAAGGTTTGTGGGGTGTCCTTGGCTTGCACTGGCCACCTGGACCTGGAATATATCTATCCTCCTCTTCCTCCTCCTCCTCTTCCTCCTCTCTGGAAACATGGTCTGCTCTGTGTGGGAGGCTCGACTCAGAAAACCTCAGTAGGTGTTTTTAATTGGGCTTAAATAATTTCGTGACACCGGCTGTTACAAAAGGTCAAGAAGGAGCTCCCATGCTGCTGTTAGAAAATAATGCTTTTTAGTGCCCTAGTGAGAGCTAGAGAGTTTACATTGGAGGGTCAAGACAAATAAATAACTGTATGGATTATCAAATATTGAATGGATGACACTGTATGTACTACACAAATGTATTAATTAGAATTATGAAATGTATTGAGTGATTGTGGAAGGAATCCTGAAAACATCAGGAGCCCACAAACAGTTACGCAGCCTGAAGATTGGAGCAGATAGATAAGGAGGACGTGCTCAGGAATGTGAGAGGGGGTTTGGGTTGACCAACACCTAAAAGGACGAGGTCTTGTCCAATCAATGGACTGGAAGAGAGACTAGCCAGAGGAAGGAGGGGCTGACCCCAAACCTGGCAAAGCTGAGACATTGTGAGAACATCAGCAGATCTCTGGGTGCCTTCTGCCGGGCAGGTATGTATGGATCTGCTGCCCGGTGGGGGGGGGCGCTGGATCTCTGTCTCATGGGATTTCTCTCTCCCATGGGATATATTTGTATATATTGTGTAGTTATTAGTGTGATTCATTTTGAAATGCTGTTCATCATCTTTTTATTAAATCAATTTTTATTATAACTTTCTGCATCTGGGACTTCTCTTCACACAACCACCCAAAGATTTTTGAACTTAACACTGCCAAACAAGGCTGTGTGGCCGTTGCCTTTCATAGCAACCTAATGGTGCTCTATAATAATGAGCTTTGCCTGAGTTCAGAAAACCACTTGGTAGGAGTCAGAGAAAGATCAAGGTCACGGTTCAAGGGCAATTTGAAGCACATGTTCATAAATCCCCTCTTTGTTTACCTGGATCATGTTTCTATGCTGCGATGGAGTTATTTGACCATGAAAAGGGGAATTTTATACATACATACATGTTCTTGATGCTGCCATTCAACGACATTGTGAATTACGTTTCAGGGGAAACGTTTCTTGCTCATTAGGGAGGGTCAAACTAACACAAGACTGTCACCCAGGAGACCGCTGTTTGTGTCCCATGTGAAACCAACAGTCAATGCGTAGCAAACTTGTTTTTAAGACTTGATTTACTCAACCTAACCAAGTAGTTTCCTATTAGTTTTGTTTTAATTTCAAATTAAACTCCAGGAGTAAAATGCATCAAACGTGTCGGTGAGTCCACGCCTCTCGTTCAGCTGCAGCAAAGCGCACAACATTGTGGTGGCCGGTCACGGCTGCATGCTCAAGGACGTCTCGTGATGGTGGTGAGTCACACTTTGTCAGAGCCATTGAACCTGCCGGCTGACTCCTCTCTCACTACTAACTGGGGCCGCTACCGATAACACAGCTGAGTGCATCGCCGACCCCCGGCCACTACTCTGCGGCCAAAGGCACTAAACGGTTTGCACATTGTATTGATTTACTGCTGAGTACCTCGCTGCGACACAATGTCAGACTTTGTGAGTTGATTTTGGTGTTTGGCAACATTGTGTGCGGTATAAGACGGTTGTGTGCGACGTCTTCGGGCCGATTGCTGCATACGTTGCCGCTTGTTTTTGAGTTTAAATGAACAGCCTATTGTTCACAATGAGAGTGAGCCCACTAACAACCGATGGTGTACTATGTGTTTGGCTAACTGCCAACACCCAACAGAAGTACCAGTGTACAGTACACACACTGACACTCTGCTTGGTGAGTTGAATTTTGTTTTCGACAAGATTGTACGAACTGTCTTTTTTCAGGCGCCTATGAGTCTGAGTGCCCATTGCTGTCTAGATGAGCACCAGTTGTGGGTTGCACTCCATTGTACTTCCATCACACGAAATACAGCAGTGGTCGTTGCAGACACACCTGGCAGAGATCTGCACTCTACTGAGTGCACCTGTCTAGTTGAGAATGCAGTTTAGTTGTATGGGAATGTAATTTCGTGGGAGACAAGGTTCCAGTCTGCTGAAGCTCCACAGTACCCTCGGTTAAAGTGGAGAATGTATTTTTTGCACAGAATGAGGGATGAATTTTGTCCCTCTTGACTTACATTAGAGGTGCATTAGGAAAGTCACACCCTTTTCCTTTCACATGTTCCCAGCTGCCTCCCTCTTCCTTACATTTCATTTATCTGAGGCTTTTATCCAAAGAGACTTACATGCTATACAGTAGACAGTAGACACAGCAACGGTGAGCAATGAGGGTTAAGTGTCTTGCTCAAGGACACATTGACGTGGACTAGCGGAGCCGGGGATCGAACCACCGACCCTCTGATTGAAAGACGGACCTGCTAACCACTGAGTCGCAGTCAAAGTCGCATTTCTTTCCCAACTTGCCACTTTCCCTCCATTCAGCCTCAGACTCTCTCATCCACCTCCTCACTTTATTAATCAATTGATCTTAATCCCAGTGCTAAGGATTCAACTTTTGGTTGGAAACTGGTCTTTTCTGGTGAAAGTCAGTGCATGTTATTTGAAATGGCGTTTGCACCGCCAACGCAGTCATTTTTAATTTAATTACAATGTCACATGTACGAAGGTAACCTTGAAATGTTTGCATGCCTTTACACTGCGAGTGTGCGGTTTGTCTTCAGTGTGTGCTTGTGTGTTGGAGCTATCAATGAGAGCTTGAGGAGAAAATATCTTTTACACAGTTCTTGAGTTTGCGATCACTCGGCTGCCGATGACAAGAACTTCAAGGAATATAAAGCCGACACCAAGGATCAGCCGTTATTCAAACTCTCTGAACAAAGTTATATAAGGTCTTCATGAGATTTCTTTTATCTGTCAAAAGAAACACTTATATTTGCCTTGAGCCATTTCAACAATACAGAAATGTGCATATCCTTGATATCCTTGAATGGCCTCCCCTGACTTCTTTTGGAGCTCAATAAGGAAAATCTCTGTAGTATGATTTGATTTGAAACTGAGAAGAAAGGATTAAAGCTTCTGTTCCTAATCTACTATATGCACCACAGAAATATGAATGGCATTGAAATATACAATATAGCTTTTAAAAAAGAGGTCTGCAGGTATTATTATCGGTGTGAACTAAACTAATTGAATCCTTTATCTGCGGGGCGAACAATAAAATACTAAACTAATTGGATTAATATGTCTTTCACACTTAAAGAGCCGCAGGAATACACAGACTTAAGCGAAGGCCAATGACCGGTCGCCGGAAGGACGTAAATAATGAATTAGCATTTGAAAAATCTTTCAATGCTTTGTGCAAATGTGGTTTCAGGACTAGTAATAGAAAAATTGTTTAAAAGGTTACGTTGTTCATTTCTAAAATTGAATATGGCTGCAGCTTGGCCTTTCCACTGCTGAGTGGACGAATTGAATCAAGCTGCACACAGTCGGGTAAAGAGTTTGTATTCAAAGACGAGTCCGTCTGCTCCCAAGGGACCACACCTGCTGCCAAGATGGCATAATGTTTAAAATCTGCCCTTTACAAGTGGAAACTAAGGTTTAATTAATTTATTAAACTGAAGAATGAACTAAATATACAAAGCTCTCCTCCTTCATTTTGTATTCATTAAGTCATGTGTTAAAGCTGCAGTCTCTCTCCTGATCACCGGGGGGAGACTCCTCTGGTTGTATAGAAGTCTATGCTTCATGTGTTAAAGCTGCAGTCTCTCTCCTGATCACCGGGGGGAGACTCCTCTGGTTGTATAGAAGTCTATGCTTCATGTGTTAAAGCTGCATTCTCTCTCCTGACCACCCGGGGGCGACTCCTCTGGTTGTATAGAAGTCTATGCTTCATGTGTTAAAGCTGCATTCTCTCTCTTGACCACCAGGGGGCGACTCCTCTGGTTGTATAGAAGTCTATGCTTCATATGTTAAAGCTGCATTCTCTCTCCTGACCACCAGGGGGCGACTCCTCTGGTTGTATAGAAGTCTATGCTTCATGTGTTAAAGCTGCAGTCTCTCTCCTGATCACCGGGGGGAGACTCCTCTGGTTGTATAGAAGTCTATGCTTCATGTGTTAAAGCTGCATTCTCTCTCTTGACCACCAGGGGGCGACTCCTCTGGTTGTATAGAAGTCTATGCTTCATATGTTAAAGCTGCATTCTCTCTCCTGACCACCAGGGGGCGACTCCTCTGGTTGTATAGAAGTCTATGCTTCATGTGTTAAAGCTGCATTATCTCTCTTGACCACCAGGGGGTGACTCCTCTGGTTGTATAGAAGTCTATATAAATGACTCTACTTCTCTTTTGATGTATAGTAAATTATGCTCATTTAGAGTCAAACAGACCATAAAGGAGGGGATGCTTTAGGGGCGGGGCTACAAGGTGATTGACTGTTGTCTTGTCTTAGAGATTTAACCCTTTCACAATGTGTTTTAAATTTCATAGAAGGTTAAATGTCACATTTTGGTCACCTAAAAATGTATGTTCAACTTGGTTGTTAAATTCCATGACAACTGTACACGTCCGTCTGCTGATGAAGACCATGTGGTTTGGTAGAAAGTCCCATAACGTCTAGTATATGGATCTTGTCGTGAGACTGCTCAAATTGATGCTGGACAAGTTCTATTTGAAATGCTGTTTTGAAGACGGAAAGGAATTCATCCCCCAAGATGTGATGTTTCTAAAAGAGATGTGAGACTAAATCAGCCACCATGCTCCATGGGGATTTTTCTTTTTCAAATCGGTCCATTTACCAATTTGTTGCATCGACTCAGTGACATCTGAAGCTCTGCTGAAATCCTTGTCTTTACTGTTCATCATCTTCACTCATTATGGCAGACGGAGACTGCTGGAGCATGGCTGGATGAAAGAAGTGGCCTCAGTGAGTTAATGAAGACATGGTGATGACTTCAAAATGATTTTTAGACTTTAATTTCCCCGTTGAGTCGTACTGTTTCCCTCTCTCATGCTTATCCTCTAAATAATCGTGAAAACAATCATCTTTTTGCAGTTGGCAGAGCTGAACAACAGCTGCTGTGTAGGCCTGCTGTTTGTGTTTTTCATTCTGGCTTAAATGTGGATTTAGATTTAAACATATAAGTTTCTTGCTTAAGATTTCCAATTAGTGTTGATGATAAATTTAGTCAATTTGAAGCGATAAATTCCTCAGTGTGTGCTTTATTTACAGATAAAGTTGAGTTCCTTTACCTACATGAAAGAGGAGGTATCGTGCGGGAGCTTTCCGAGGATCCTGGCCAAGCTCTTTTGAAGCAAATATTATAATATATTATACATAAAAAAATAGATATAGATAAACCAGCATCTGGAGTTATTTTTCTTCCTCCATTCATGTGAATGAGAACCAGACTTTTACTCCTCTATATCTTTGAATAGAAGGCACGTTTTGCATCACACACTACAAATATCAACAGACCATGAACTGACTGAAGATCCCAAATATATTAAAAGAATCAGAATTTGCATGTGATTTTTTTTCAATTTGCAATATTATAATGCATCTAATATAATAATATTTGACCTTACACTGCAAATGGGAGAGGACCTACAATCGAACCCTGAGGGACCCCAAAGGAAACAGTGGACTAAGGGCCTTAACATAAACATAAACTGAATTTAATTTAATTGAACAAACCGAACACACAATAAAAATGTGAAACAATTGATTGCCAATATTTTATGTCCAGGGCTTTCATTGCGAAAGGTGAGAACGGAAAGTGTAGGTCTGGTTTGCGCTGCCTCCGTTGTGGTTGAAAGGAATAAAATCAGCCAAAGGCTGCGTCAGGACACCGGCCACATGATTCTGCATACGAATACTGAGGTCTGCTGTGTCAAAGGATGATATTGAAGCTAGAGGAAGGTCACGATGTGATGCATCAGCTGCCAAGAGGCGATCATTAGTCAAGATGGCTGATTCTGTCCAATGAAGCAAGGTCTCCGAAAACCAGACTGAAATATTCAAAGATGGTGTCCTGAAGCAGGAAAGACAGCAGCGGTTCAGTGAAAACAGGATTTATCTCAGACTTTTTGGGAAGAAAGAGCTCCTGAATATCAGTCTGTGGTTGAAAAAAAAAGATTTCTAGCTCGAACTTCATTTAACGACAGAACAACCGCTGGGACTAATTGCATTAATACCAAGTTTATGGGTGTCGAGTGTCGAGAGAACAGGTGTTTGGTTTCATGGGAGACGGTTTGCTTCCGTTCAGAAATTAAACTTTAGTGAAAGATTTCCGTGCAGCAGCGTTTGCCAGGTCACAATAGGTGGGTTAACGCAAGTTCTGAATGCATGTGTCATTAATACCAGCTGTTCCCACATAGTACCTCAACGCACTCAATTACCCGTGCAACAACTCCAATCTTGCTAAAGTACCTCGCATACGTGCAGATTCATATAATTGCTCACTTTCCTACTAAGTTGCATATCCGTTATGACAAAAAACATGTTGCTTGTATTTTTTTCCCCTTGTAACTGACGCAATTCTCTGCACATCCTGTTTCTTTTAGCAGCTTTTACAGTTTAGCTCATACAAATGCAACCCCATCCGCGGCAAATTTTCCACTAATGAATTTAAACTGAAGTGCCAGACGACATGTCCGTCATATTTGCGGAACGGCTGCTTTCTCCAGATTTCTTTTTCCCAATCCGGAAAATAAACAACAACTCTGTGCACGTCGCAGCTGATAATAATAATTTAAAAAAAACAGTGATTATGCATCAGACTAAACATTCGTAGCGCCAGCAGTGGAGTCCGTCTGGACAGAAGCGATTAATTCAATATCAGTCACTGAGAATAGAAATCTCTCACCGCGTCCTGCTGTTTGCTGGTTGGCTTTCCTTAATTGGACAACTTATGGGCCGAGTTGTTTTTTTCCAACAGATCCATCCATCCATCCATCCATCCATTTTCCACCGCTTATCCGGGGTCGGGTCGCGGAGGCAGCAGGTCCAGCAGGCTGACCCAGACTTCTCTCTCACCCGCAACATCTACCAGCTCATTCTGGGGGATCCCGAGGCGTTCCCAGGCCAGCTGGGAGATATAATCCCTCCAGCGTGTCCTGGGTCTTCCCCGGGGCCTCCTACCAGATGGACGTGCCTGGAAAACCTCTAAAGGGAGGCGTCCTGGAGGCATCCTAATTAGATGCCCGAACCACCTCAGCTGACTCCTTTCGACACGAAGGAGTAGCGGCTCGACTTCAAGCTCCCTCCTGATGTCCGAGCTCCTCACCCTATCTCTAAGGCTGAGCCCGGCCACTCTACGGAGGAAACTCATTTCGGCCGCTTGTATCCGCGACCTCGTTCTTTCGGACACGATCCAAAGCTCGTGACCATAGGTGAGGGTTGGGACGTAGACCGACCAGTAAATTGAGAGCTTTGCCTTTCGGCTCAGCTCCTTCTTCACCAAGACGGCCCGGTGCAACGCCTGCTTTACTGCTGCAGCCGCACCGATACGCCTGTCGATCTCCCGCTCCATTTTACCCTCACTCGTGAACAAGACCCCGAGATACTTGAACTCCTTCGCTTGTGGTAGGCAC
>CM042224.1:3379090-3476590 GCA_023566465.1 Cottus gobio | reverse complement strand
GAGTGAACCAACAAGTTATGGTTCTGTAAGAAAAGTATGTTTTATGGAGCTCCAAGTGAGTAGAGAGTTTATGTTGGAGGGTCAAGATGAATAAATAACTCTGTATGATTATCAAATATCAAATGAATTACACTATATTACACAAATGTATCAATTAGAATTATGGAATGTTTTAGGTGATTGTGGAAGGAATCTTGAAAACATCTCTCTCCCATGGGATATTGTATATTTTGTGTAGTTATTAGTGTGATTCAATTTAAAATGCTGTTCATCATCTTTTTTATTAAATACATTTTTATTATAACTTTCTGCATCCGGGATTTCTCTTCGCACAATCGGCCCAAAGATTCTTTTTACTTAACAGTTTTTATGATATGTATCGTTATGACATGGTGAACCACCACACAGTGTAAGTGTCTGGAATAGAATACAAATGAATAAAATAGATCTTTAGCAGGAAATGTGTCTTTGTCTGGCCGATAAAGAGCGTAAAAGCAGAACAAAACAACTCAATAAAAAACACACTTTGCAAATACAGCGCGGCGCTGAAAAGGTCAACGATTTATGGAAATCTCCCTGCATGTGAAATAATGCAGCTCTGTTTGTTCTTGATATTGATTTAAAAGGTACAAACAGTCGATTATGAATCTTTGTGTTTGTGTTTGTGTTGTCAGAGAGGCGTCGCATCACAACCAGACTGGAGGGGCGGTACCCGCCATTAAAGACCACGGACACGTCGAGACCTGAATGCCTTCAGATCCTCCACCGGCGGAGCAGGAAGTACCCCGTTGTGTACTTAAAGGTACCGTGAAGAACTCTAGACTGGTTCTGGACCAGTCTCAGTCTAGCCCTGGTACTCTATAGACCTCAGTGTAGTCCTGGTCCTCTATAGACCTCAGTGTAGCCCTGGTACTCTATAGACCTCAGTGTAGTCCTGGTCCTCTATAGACCTCAGTGTAGTCCTGGTCCTCTATAGACCTCAGTGTAGTCCATGTCCTCTCTAGACCTCAGTGTAGTCCTGGTCCTCTATAGACCTCAGTGTAGTCCTGGTCCTCTATAGACCTCAGTGTAGTTCTGGTCCTCTCTAGACCTCCATCAGTAAACAGACCCCCAGAGAGAAGATGGTCTGGTTCTAGAGAGTTCTTCTTAAAGATCCTCATCGGAGCCACCAGGTCGGATTCTGGTGAAACCAGATGACATCATGCAGGTTCACCAGAACCTCCTTAAGCTCAGACTCCAGCAGAGACCAGTCCACTGTGGACAGACCCAGAACCAGCAGAGACCAGTCCAGACCCAGAACCAGAACCAGGACTGAGAGGCTCAGACCGTCAGACCCTGCTGCAGTAAAAGAGGTTTTCTGAAGGGACCCTGGTGCTCAGAGACCACTTTGGTATAATGAGTGACACATTAGATTCTTCATCACTTTAGTGTTACAGCTCATAAAGGTGGAGCTCATTGTTATTACCTAATAAACTACGGTTCTCTCTTCAGTTCTTTATTCTCCTTTCACAGAAAAACACCGTTTTTTCTTACAGAATCCAAGGTGACCCGAGGTGAGTAACAAACGTTTATCATCGTCCCGTAAACGGACCGGTACCGAGCCGCCGGTCGGTAAACAGCGCTGCAGCTCTGGTTCGGCAGCGAGGACCTAAACAAACAAGATAAAACATTTAACAAAGATCTGCTGTTTTTTCTCCCATCATAGAAAACAAAGCGTGTGAATAGAGATAAACTTGCTTCTATGCGGCAGAGCTTTTGCAGTTAAATGAACCTAAAACACGTTCGTTTATAATCAAAGTCCTGACGCTCCGGAGTTTAAACATTCGGACGCTCCATCCCATCAGACCATTGATCTCCAATGACCTCGCTCTCTTTTACCAGGTGTGTGTACCAATTATTGTTTTACATTATGTTTTGTCAATAGTTTCTTGGAAAGTTTCTTTCGTTTATAAATCCATTTTCTTTTAGTTTTTAATCAGCGTCACCAGCAGCCAATCACTAATTAGATTTTAGTCGACCCCTTTAACTAATCGATTTGGAGGCCATTTCCTCTCCTGGTATTAAAGGGGAGGTCTGAGCGGTTCAGCTTGTTGCTTCAGTGTTGTAGAAAACTTTGGAAAGATTTGGTTTAAATTGTTGTTGTTGTGCTTTATTCATAATTTGCAAATAATTGTTTACTTATTGTTGCACTAACCTCCTCGATGGACTCAGATTAATTTATTACCTTCACATACGAGGAATTTGATTGGTGAAAGGTGCATAACAATAAACATAGAATTAAAAAAATAAACATTGTAATATTAGATAAATATGGTAAACCACAAACACATAACAGTACTTTGTAACAGTACAGTTTATTTGAATGCGTTGTTAATAAAATATGTGTACTTGGTAGCACCAGTTTATTATAGGATAAAGTATTAGCTGGTAAAACTTGAATACTTCTCCATGACGATGCCGATCCGTCCGTTTCCCTTTGAGTTGCTTTAACAGCCGAACATGTTTAATGCAACAAACCTTGTTGACAGTTTTTATATTTCCACAACAAACAACAAACGCTGTGAGATTGTTTTGCTCAATAAAAACTGCCAGGCACACTTGTGTGTGGGGGCGGTGACTGCAGCTCAAATCCCTGAATGACATCACGAGAATCATCTTTGCAAAACAAAAAACAACTCAAAAAGAAAAAGAATCGTCTCTCTAAAGTCGGCGGAGAACAGATGACAGATCGAGATGGACGAAACAAAAGTTCCCTGCTGTGTCAGCCTACTTTTCACTGTTGCACCAGAACTTTTTGATGAAGCCTTGTCATTGTGTTGGTCTGTGGTTGTTACCTTGGGAAACCACACAAAGCATCAAAGGAACCGTTAGCGCACAAACAGGACAAAAGAGCTGCTTCACATCTTTTTATAGGTCAAAGTCCTTTTTAAGGGGATTTGATGCTTTCTGCATTTATTCTCAAAGGTCACGCAAACAGACAAGAAACCTATCGAGCAAAAGTCAAACTTCTTTTGAATTATTAATTATTTTACCTCAACATAATTACCCTGTCCAGAAACAATATAAAATAACCTTTAAGCACAACAACTGTAAAGCTATTCATTCCTTTCTTGGCCACTAGGGGGCAGAAGAACTGGTCCGGTAGCTTTTGATATTATTGCATTATTTGATTGTTATGATTATGGATGTGAGAAAACAATTACTACACTTAGAAATACATAAAAAGACCTCAAACTATTAACACGTGTTATTAAAACTATTAACACGTGTTATTAAAACTATTAACACGTGGTATTAAAACTATTAACACGTGGTATTAAAACTATTAACACGTGTTATTAAAACTATTAACACGTGTTATTAAAACTATTAACACGTGTTATTAAAACTATTAACACGTGGTATTAAAACTATTAACACGTGTTATTAAAACTATTAACACGTGTTATTAAAACTATTAACACATGTTATTAAAACTATTAACACGTGGTATTAAAACTATTAACACGTGGTATTAAAACTATTAACACATGTTATTAAAACTATTAACACGTGGTATTAAAACTATTAACACGTGTTATTAAAACTATTAACACGTGTTATTAAAACTATTAACACATGTTATTAAAACTATTAACACGTGGTATTAAAACTATTAACACGTGTTATTAAAACTATTAACACGTGTTATTAAAACTATTAACACGTGTTATTAAAACTATTAACACGTGTTATTAAAACTATTAACACGTGGTATTAAAACTATTAACACGTGTTATTAAAACTATTAACACGTGTTATTAAAACTATTAACACGTGGTATTAAAACTATTAACACGTGGTATTAAAACTATTAACACGTGTTATTAAAACTATTAACACGTGGTATTAAAACTATTAACACGTGTTATTAAAACTATTAACACGTGTTATTAAAACTATTAACACGTGTTATTAAAACTATTAACACGTGGTATTAAAACTATTAACACGTGTTATTAAAACTATTAACACGTGTTATTAAAACTATTAACACATGTTATTAAAACTATTAACACGTGGTATTAAAACTATTAACACGTGGTATTAAAACTATTAACACATGTTATTAAAACTATTAACACGTGGTATTAAAACTATTAACACGTGTTATTAAAACTATTAACACGTGTTATTAAAACTATTAACACATGTTATTAAAACTATTAACACGTGGTATTAAAACTATTAACACGTGTTATTAAAACTATTAACACGTGTTATTAAAACTATTAACACGTGTTATTAAAACTATTAACACGTGTTATTAAAACTATTAACACGTGGTATTAAAACTATTAACACGTGTTATTAAAACTATTAACACGTGTTATTAAAACTATTAACACGTGTTATTAAAACTATTAACACGTGGTATTAAAACTATTAACACGTGGTATTAAAACTATTAACACGTGTTATTAAAACTATTAACACGTGGTATTAAAACTATTAACACGTGTTATTAAAACTATTAACACGTGTTATTAAAACTATTAACACGTGTTATTAAAACTATTAACACGTGTTATTAAAACTATTAACACGTGTTATTAAAACTATTAACACGTGTTATTAAAACTATTAACACATGTTATTAAAACTATTAACACGTGGTATTAAAACTATTAACACGTGTTGTTAAAACTATTAACACGTGTTATTAAAACTATTAACACGTGTTATTAAAACTATTAACACGTGTGTTATTAAAACTATTAACACGTGTGTTATTAAAACTATTAACACGTGTTATTAAAACTATTAACACGTGTTATTAAAACTATTAACACGTGTTATTAAAACTATTAACACGTGTTATTAAAACTATTTACACATGTTATTAAAACTATTTACACATGTTATTAAAACTATTAACACGTGTTATTAAAACTATTAACACATGTTATTAAAACCATTAACACGTGGTATTAAAACTATTAACACGTGGTATTAAAACTATTAACACGTGTTATTAAAACTATTTACACCGCATTACGTGGTGTTGGAACATCATTTGTTAAATTTATGTTTTCAGGGCAGAAACGATGCAAACTGAAAGTCGATTCGAATCCTTTGTCGTGGTGAACAAATGAAACGCCTCCATGTGAGCTTGTGAGGTTGTACACATAGTGAAAGGCTAGTCCGTGACGTTTTTCCCAAACCTAAGTGGTATTGTTGTTGGTATTGTTGTTTACGTTGTGCCACCGCTACATAATGCGCCGGTAAAAGGTTGTGTATTTCTAAACAACCACCTTTAAGACTTGTAAAAGCTTCAGAATTCCCAATATTTACTGACATATTTGACAGAAAATATAGAAATCTCCTCCGCTTGAGTAAACCACAACCTCATTCCAGGCATTCGAACATAAAGACTAAATTCTCCGGTTTTAGGACTTATTTGCTTGGCCCAGTGCAGGTTTGCAGCACTCATTACTCCCATGGCTCAGCCACTGAGGATCCCTCTCGTCCAATCACAGAAGAGAAGACGTTTCGCCCGAGAGTCAGTAAACATACGAGATGAAAGAGAATCCTGAATAACCCAACAGATGACACAGATTGTAATTTCTTGCAAGAGTAGAGAAGTGTTGATGTGATTTCTGCACAGACGCATGACATCATCGCTCTGTCACGGGGCAACGTGCGAGCGTCTGATGAAGGGTCCAGCTGTTATCTCCCGTTTGAGTGGACTGGGAACAAAATCCTGCGTAGTTCATATACAAAAACAAAATGAAAAAGGGAGGATGAGAAACTTTAATCTCCATCTAAGTAGGTCATCAGTAAAGAGGGACTCCTGCAGAACGACCAGCCAGACGGAGCCTCATCCTCATCCTTAGCCTCATCCTCATCATCATCATAATCCCCAGTCTCATCCTCACCCTCATCCTCAGTCTCATCCTCAGCATCATGCTCAGCCTCAGCCTCATCCTCAGTCTCAGTCTCATCCTCATCATAATCCCCAGTCTCATCCTCACCCTCATCCTCAGTCTCATCCTCATCCTCAGCATCATGCTCAGCCTCAGCTTCATCCTCAGTATCAGCCTCATCCTCATCACCAGTCTCATCCTCATCCCCATCCTCAGTCTCATCATCATCCTCAGTCTCATCCTCAGCCTCATCCTCATCATCAGTCTCCTTACCCTCATCCTCAGTCTCAGTCTCATCCTCATCCTCATCCTCATCCTCAGTCTCATCCTCAGCCTCAGTCTCAGCCTCATCCACATCCTCACCCTCACCCTCAGCCTCAGCCTGTACTCAGTATGGATGTTGTCAGAGACGGTCCATCAATAATTCACCGGGTGGAGATCCAGAGAGCCATCAGAGACGTAGAGAGTGGATTTAAAAAGCAGAGCCGAGTTTGAAGAGGCAGGAACCAGGACAACGAGGCAGAGTGTTTACATTTTTAATTATTTTAATTATTCCTGAAAACCTGCGGTAGAGAAATCTGGTAGTTTTAGTAAGAGACAGGCTTTTAATTAAGTGTTATTTATTTATTTATCTTTCTAATTATTGTTGTTTTCTTTTCAGCCTGCCGTTTAATTGACGTTTTTTTGTTTAATATTTATTGTTGCTTACCTTTTTGGTGTTGCTTTCAATTTAGTTATTTATTTAGCTTTCTAATTATTCATTAGGTTTATCTTTTTTTTATTTTAATTGAGCTTTATTAATGCGTATTTCAAAATATTTGTTGTGTTTTTATCAGTTTACTCTGGCTTATAAATGAGCATTATTTATTATTTAATGTACTTTACCTTTTCACAGTGGCATTTAAATTGAGCTTTATTTATGCATATTTCTAAATATTTATAATGTTTTTATCTTTTTAGTCTGGCTTTAAAATGAACAGTATTTAATATTTAATGTACGTAAACTTTTCACGCTGACATTTAAATTGAGCTTTATTTATCTTTCTAATTATTCATTGTATTAAACCTCTTTATTCTGGGTTCCTGAGCTTCTTTCCTTTTAAATCCCACCACTGCTGTTACTTCCCCATAAATGTATACGTATGCTTTATTTTCTATTACAAAGACTACTGTTATCTATTTATTAAAATGCCCATGTGACAGATGTGTATCTGAGAGACTCCATGTTTACATCCTGTCTCCTCTTCGATTCCAGGGCATTAAACGTATTGAATTTCCGAGAGGTGGAGATATGGAAATATGGCCTCTGGTCTATACGTGTTAAAGGTGTGTTTTCCTCTTATATATCCTCTCAGTACTGTTGTCAGCACTCTGAAGCTATATACAAATATCTGTTTTCAATACCAGCACCTTTTATTTCTTTAAAGGTAAAGCGGTGTTTATCCTGCATCAATTACCAAGACACAACGTGTACTGTGTGAAGCATCATATCTGAGTGAAAAGGGCAATATGAATAAAGTCTGCATACGTAGAAGCTCACACACGAACAGTAAGCAGAGGAGCGCAGCGTTCCCTCAGAGGGAAAACATAGTGTTTGAAAGAGATTTCAAAGGAGAGGAAATAATGAGATGGAAAAATGGCTCAATTTGCCTCCAAACAGTGGACACCATTACCTGTGTGCAGGAGGAAGACGACGCAGAGGAAGGTCTGTGATCACATTCCCCCCCGCAGATTTCCCGTAGAAACACAATTTCATTCCCGGAAAACCAAACTGCATAAAACATTCCCGACTTCATCTCCGACAATTGGAGAGTGGAGAGTGTGGATTTTTTTTTTAACATTATTGATTCATAACTTAAATTGCTGCCCTCAAGTTTTGGAGGGAATTCATCACAGTGGTGCCCGCGGCTTCGCTGAATCGTTCCAAAAATCCTCAAGTTTCATTCGTTTTCATGTATATGTAATTCCGTCTTTGTACTTCCTGAATGCACATGAATGTCCCACCGGGGCTCGGCCTTCCTCCCCTATTGGCTGCACACTTATTGGAAGAGCTGGTTTCATCCTTCCTCCGAGGGAGCCCAGATTACTCGATTTGCACGCCGTCGGGGCTTATCAAGGGCGTTCCGACCGCGGACGCAGAACTCCAGCCCGACTTGCATGCGCTTTATCTCCCTCCGACCTCGAGCTTAAATCTTCCCCGAGTGTTGCTCTGCATTTGGAGAAGGAGTTATAGGGCAGTGCCACCTTCCCCGAGAAGCCACATACGTTATTCCTGCGCCTGGGGGCGGGAGCGCTCAATAGCTGGGAACTTCTCGGCAGCCGGAAACTGGAGAGCTAACCGCTCAAGTTTGCGGAGCCGGGCGTGAAGTCTGGCAGCGCTCCTCGGATAATGGATGGGGCAACAAAGTTGCAAACTCGAGGCCTCAGTCTCTGAATTGTAATTCTGTGTCCCGGGGCACCGACACAACACACGTGAATAATTTAAACGGTGTGGCACTCCACTTTAAGTGACTAATCTCGGTCCTTAGTCGGGGCAAATCAATTAAAAAAACCCAGCTCGGGCAAATCAATTACAATTTCCATCCTCTCCCTCTAATCAGTTCCTGATTAACACTTGGAAAACCATGTGCGTAGACGATCAATGCGACAAGTAGTGCACGGTACGACTTTAAGGGATGATACTGGTGGAATCAGGACACACGTTGTTGTCGAGGCTTATTATCAACAGAAACTTCCAGCTCAGAGATGTTTTTATTTTTTTATGCCGAGGTTTCCAAACGAGTGAAGAACGAGATGTTTTGATGTCACTGCTCTTAAAGGCGTCTTCTGCCTGCAGCTGACGACAGGTGGGTCTTTCTGAAGGCCGTCCTGAACTGTTTCACATCAAAGCACCGGAGAGGTTTTATCAGCAGCTCCTCGTCCACCTGGAATGAATTCTGTTGAAATGGGTCAAGCTCATGGGAGATATTCGCCATGTAGTCGTCATACTTTAGGTACTCGCTCACGAGGAGGCAGCAAATAGGTTCTGATACCGAGGCAATCACTTCTGAACGAGGCGCCTAAAGGTGGGTGGAGGGAAGAGCTCTAGGGGAGTGAAGGCAGCGAAAGAGTGAGAGGTGCATATATACATATATATATATATATATTCACATATATATACATATATATATATGTATATATACATATATATATATGTATATATATGTATATATGTATATACATATATACATATATACATATGTATATTGCAGTGACAGACATATGCTGTCTGAAGGAAGTGACGGACTGGAGTCGACTTCAGGCTTTTATTCATTTGTGCCGTTGTCTCGAGGAAAAAGGGAAAGAAGAAGACATTTATTGTCCGGTACCAGTCAGTGATGTTCCGTGTATGTGCAAACATATTGCACAATAAACGGGTTCTGATTCAGACTCTGAATCTAGAACCTACACACTTAGAAATAAAGGTACATAGAACCATATGAGAACTCTTTTTGGTTAAAGGTAGGACCTTTTTTAAAGATGCCAACTGGAACCATTTCAGAGGGTTACATTTAGAACCCAACAGGATTATACCTAGAACCATCTGTGAAAGGTTCCACTCTTTTATACTCCGAAGGTTTAATCTAGAACCCACCCGTGTGGTTCTACTGAGAACCCTCTTATGTTCCAAGGGTTTTGTCTAGAAACCATCCATGGGGTTCTACTGAGAACCCTCTTATGTTCCATGGGTTTTGTCTAGAAACCACCCATTAGGTTCTCCTGAGAACCCTCTTATGTTCCAATGGTTTAATCTAGAACCCTAAAGGGCTGATCCTGGTGTTTGGGGTGTGTAGGCTGGACTGTGGTCGTTCCCTTTTCACACCTGAACTCTTTCCTCCCAAAAGGGTTCTCCAGAAGCCAATGGTTCTGAAGAACCTGCTGAGAACCCTGTGGGGCAGGGGCGTGGTTAAGCGCGGCTGCAGAGGGGGAGAGCGAAGGGCGGCTCAGGGAACAGGTGCGGGCAATCGGGGAAATGAGCCGCACCTGTGGCTGGGTGTGTGTGTGTGTGGGTGTGTGAGTGAGTGAGTGAGGGGATTTAAACGCCGCAGTAGCGGCAGCAGGGGAGAGGGGACCAGAGCCAGAGAGTGGCGGCAGATACACATGTCAATAAAACTCGTTAAAAGAATCTACTCTCCGAGTGATCTGTGCAACGCGGTCAGCGACTGCCCCGGGAACAAGAACCTTGTTACAGTGGCGCCTGAACGTGGGTTCCGGGGATGGACCGCGACAACCAGCCGGAGAGTTTGGCCCAGCCGCTCGGCGCGGTGGGTCAGCTGATGACGAGCCTCGCCGCATGGATAGGGGAGCAGGCGGCGGCCACGCAGCGGGTCCTGGAGTCCCTCCAGGCCCAGGCGGTGCAGCAGAACGTCGCCCTGGAGGGGCTCGTCGCCTTCGCCCAGCAGCTCCGGGACGCGTCAGGGCGGTGGCTACAGCCCGGGGGCGTGGAGGGGGCCGAGCCGGGCTTGGAGCAGCGCGTAGCGGAGCTACAGACCAGGCCGACGCCAGCACCGCGGAGGAGACTGGCACAGCCAGCCCCGCGCCAGCCAGAGCCAGGCCCGCCGGCTGTCGAGGCACCGACCAGGCCGACACCAGCCCCGCGGGGAAGACGGCGTCCGCCGGGCCCACGCCAGCCAGAGCCAGGCCCGCCGGCCGCCTACGCACCGGACCCGACCAGCGCCCGCACCCTTCCTGACCCACCGGGGGCCCCTCAGACGCCAGGGCAGGTGTGTTGGAGGTGTGGGCAGCCCGGGCACGTCCGGAGGAACTGCCCATCGATGGAGGTGGGACAGGTGATCCGGGTTGCCGGCCCTCCAGCACCCTCCCCAGGCCCGGGAGCGACGTACCGCGTTCCGGTAAGCATCCAGGGGGGTACACACCAGGTGATGGTGGATTCAGGCTGCATGCAGTCCATGATCCACCAGAGCCTGGTTCGGTCCGGGGCATTGGTGGAGGCAGCACGGGTGCGGATAAGGTGTGTGCATGGGGATATACACGAGTATCCTGTAGTCCCAGTGGAAATTCGTTATGCGGGAAAAAAGCATAGGGTGAAGGTTGCGGTTAGCTCCCGCCTTACGCACCCCCTAATTCTGGGAACGGATTGGCCTGGGTTTGATAAGCTAATGGGGCAGACAGCGGGGGTGCGGGCACGGCAGACAGGGCAGTGCGAGATGTGTGCGGTGCTCAGTGGCGACGCGGGTCCGTCCGACCCTGCAGACGGGGAGGGGGAACCGGCTGAGCCTCCCGTGGAGACTCCGCCGGCTCCCGAGTTCCACTCCATGGAAGATTTTCCACTCGAGCAGTCTCGGGATGAGACTCTGTAGTCGGCCTTTGACCAGGTGATAAGAATTGATGGTCAGCTGGTGCGCCCTGACGCAGCGCAGACATATTCGCACTTTTGTTTAATTAGAGACCGGTTATACCGGGTGAGCCGTGACACCCAGACCGGGCAGGAGGACACCCAGTTGCTGGTGCCGAAGAGCCACCGGGAAATAGTTTTCCAGGCGGCTCACTATAACCCAATGGCGGGGCACAATTGGTAAATCCCCCGGCCATTCCGAGGGCGCCATTGCGCCCTCTGCCGTTAATGGAGGTACCGTTCGATAGAATCGGTATGGACCTCATCGGGCCATTCCACCGGAGCACACGCGATATCCGGAAGCAGTGCCGTTGCGCAGCATCTCTGCAAAGAGTGTTGCGCAGGCGCTGTTTCAGGTCATCTCCCGAGTCGGGGTCCCGAAAGAGATTCTGACTGACCAGGGCACGTTGTTCATGTCACGCACACTGAGAGGACTTTACGGATTACTGGGCATCAAGTCTATTCGGACCAGCGTCTACCATCCCCAGACCGATGGGCTGGTGGAGCGGTTGAATAAGACCTTGAAGAACATGATCCGTAAATTCATTAGTGAAGATGAACGCAATTGGGATAAATGGCTGGATTCTCTGTTGTTTGCAGTGCGGGAGGTTCCCCAGGCCTCCACGGGATTTTCTCCCTTTGAGCTGCTGTTCGGCAGGAAACCACGTGGGGTGCTCGACCTGATTAAGGAAAGCTGGGAGGAGGGGCCAAGCACCAGCAGGAATGAGATCCAGCACGTCCTGGACCTGCGCGCAAAGCTTCACGCCTTGGGTCGGCTTTCACGAGAGAATTTGCGCCAGGCCCAGGAGCGGCAATTCGCACCGGGAGAGAAGGTACTTGTATTATTTCCTTCTTCCAGCTCGAAACTCCTCGCCAAGTGGCAAGGGCCCTTTGTGGTCACACGGCGGGTCGGGGAGGTCGACTATGAGGTGGTGCGGTCGGACAGGGGCGGGAGCACGCAGATATACCACCTCAACCTCCTGAAAGCGTGGAGGGAGGCGGACTCTGTCTCGCTGGTGTCCGCAGTCGGGGAGAGAGAGGAGCTGGGGCCCGAGGTTCCAAAATCGGCCGGTCCAGCCTCGCTCCATTGTGAAGCCCGTCTCTCCGCGGCCCAGCAGGCAGACGTAGCCGAGTTGCAGGAGCGTTTTGCGGATGTGTTCTCGCTCCGGCCCGGCCGCACCAACCTCATAGTGCACCGGATTGAGACCCCCCCGGGCGTGACCGTGCGGTACAGGCTCCCTGAACACAAAAGAAAGTGGTTCAGAGGGAATTGGCGGCTATGCTGGAGATGGGGGTAATAGAAGAGTCCAACAGCGCCTGGTGTAGCCCCATCGTTCTTATGGTCAAGAAGGATGGGTCTATACGGTTCTGTGTGGACTACCGTAAGGTGAATGAGGTGTCACGGTTCGATGCTTACCCGATGCCCCGGGTCGACTAGCTCCTGGACCGGCTAGGCACTGCACGCTTCTTTACCACGCTGGATTTGACCAAGGGCTACTGGCAGATTCCCCTGTCGCCAGAGGCCAAGGAAAAGACGGCCTTCTCCACTCCGTACGGTTTGTACCAATTCACCACGCTTCCCTTCGGGTTGTTCGGGGTGCGGAGCATGTGCGGCGGGTGGCCGCGGTGATCTGTGCAACGCGGTCAGCGACTGCCCCGGGAACAAGAACCTTGTTACAAACCCTTTTGTAAGTATCAGCTGAATTATCCAGTTTGGGGAGAAACAGAGTCACAGAAACAAAACTGAACACAGAACCTTGGTGTTCTCTGAATCCTGAACAGAAGGGTCCCCGGTCTTATCTTGTTTTTAAGCTGGACTCCAAAGGGAACGTGCTAAAGAGGAACCGTGAACAGAACTCCTTTGTAGTTGGTACATTCATGTCAGCTTATCATCCCCACTAATGGGTTTCCTTTTAAAACATAATTAAAGAAGTCTTAAAAGAGAACTGTGTTGTGTTACTTTTGGAATTAAATGGGCGGCAATAAGCTGCACAAATTTGCGGAAAGCTCATTTACATCTGGCAAAAAAAGAGATTTGGAAATATTGTTCATCACAGTAACCAAATCAAAACGATGTTCCTGTTCTTTAAGCTCGAACCAAAGGCTGAACTCATTACGTCAGTGTTAGTGCCTCGCTTTCCGAAACCACTGTGGATCAGTGGTTAGCAGGTCTGTCTTTCAATCAGAGGATCGGTGGTTCGATCCCTGGCTCCGCTAGTCCATATCAATGTGTCCTTGATCAAGACACTTAACCCTAATTGCTCACTGTTGCTGTGTCTACGGTCTACTGAATAGCATGTAAGTCGCTTTGGATAAAAGCCTCAGATAAATTAAATGTAATGAAGGCTTTGAAGATCTCGCCGCTCGGCACCTGGTCACCCGAGGGCCACCGAGCTGTTGGGGCCGTTATCCTCTGAAGCAGCCCTTCACCCTTTAACCCAGATGAAGAGAACACTCGGCTCCTTGCAGCCGCACTTTGTTGTTCGCGTATCGGCCGATATTTAATCCCAAAGCTCCTCGTATGGAGTTCACACACAAGCGCGAACAAAGCTGCAAAAGGAAGAGAGCGAGTACCACGAAGCCGGATGAGCGGAGCGGAGCACCGGGCCGCCCGGCGCCAGCTGGCAGCGCCCGCCGGGCTCACAGGGAAAATGTGTTGGCTTCCACTGAGAGGTGAAGGTTTTGATTAGTGGGTATAGGCTTCAATATTGTGTACATACTGGGAGAGACACAACACTACACTACACAAGTGGCTGCTGCGCTTCAGTGTAATGCAGCTTTGACGAAACGCTGGTAAGAATATGAGAAAACAACAGAGAAAAAGAACCAAACATTAATAACTACATACATTTAAAGGTTAAGGATGTTTGTTGTCATCGTAAAAAGCCATTAAATAAATAAGACATTAAGTGAATGTATAAAAGCAGCCGCTCCTCCGTGACAGTCAAATGGTAAGGACCCAAATTGGAATTTTAATATTTTTTTAATCATCGTCTTTTGTGGATTCCTCAACATCCTGCAGGCTTCCTCGCCTCACGTGTTTCCGAGACACAAACAAATGCTCCTTGTCTGCTTACCGATCGTCTCAATTTGTCTCCTATATTAACACCGGCCCGGCGTGGGCGTGTCTCAGCAGCGTGATTATCCAGCGGTGTTTATCTAATTGCATTTCTCTCCGAGTCTACACGAAATGAAAAACCTCCCAGGCTTGAAGTGTATTCCGACAGGAGCGCTGTCGATGTTTGGACGGCCACGGCGACGACGGAGGGGCGGACCTCTCGGGATGAAAAAGTGTGTGGGCGACTGTGGATTAGTGGTTAGCAGGAACGTCTTTCAATCAGAGGATCGGTGGTTTGATCCCCGGTGCCGCTAGTCCATGTCGATGTGTCCTTGAGCAAGACACTTAACCCTCATTGCTCACCGTTGCTGTGTCTACGGTCTACTGTATAGCATGTACGTCTCTTTGGATAAAAGAGTCAGATAAATGTAATGTAGGATTGTTGTCATTTTGAGCCCTGTTTACCCACATGGGGAGCCATGTTGCACCCCCATGTTTCTACGGTAGCCCAGAGCGGACAAACCAATTTCTGGCTCTAGAGAGAGAGAGAGATATTCACCTTTTACGTTACCTTGTTGTAGCGAAAGTTCTCCAAATAAGGGAAGAGGAAGCGGAGGTGAATTCCGTTGGTTGCAAACTGCGACCTCACCACTAGATGGCACTACATGCTACACGCTGCTCCTTTAAAACTTAGGAACAGAAATACCAAAAAACAACTCATATGAGTGTTAAACCACTTGTTGAAGGTTTGGAAAAGAATCAATCTGTGAGGATCCTGAAGGCACCACCGCCAGGGGGTGCCGAAGTAACCCCGGGTACGGCCAAGGTGTGTTTCTGTGCAGGCAGACGCTGTGCAGCCGAGAGGAGCGCTTCCGCAGCTGCAGCTCATATCCCATCAAGCGACGCAGCTGCGACTCATCCCCGATCAGCAGCAGATAAAAGCCAGTCTGCTCCCGGACTCCGGCGTCGGGTGATTATGAAGCGTGCCCCAGTCGAGAGGTGTTCCTGCTCCACGCCAAGACATCTCCTGCCCTTCAGGAGCGCTTCCTCCGCTACGCCACGAGCCAAGCTACAAGCTAGAGGATCATCAACGAAGCTACAAGCCACAAGTCACGAGCCACTAGTCGAGCTGAGTCACGAGCCAACCAACGAGGTTCTAGCCACGAGTCGAGCGACGAGTCACGAGCCACGCCACGAGCCGAGCTGCGCGCCTCGTACCAAGATCCGAGATCCTGCTCCCGGACTCAGCGTCCGGCCCCGAAGCCGCCGTACCTGACACAATCCCCCAGACTATTTAAAAGCTTTCTTATGACCTTTTGTGTCTTTTCAGAATAAGAGTCTTATAATCCCATGAAAACAAACTACACTACAATCGCTACGTTACATTTAGCTAACGCTTTTATCCAAAGAGACTTACATGCTATACAGTAGACCGTAGACACAGCAACGGTGAGCAATTAGGGTTGAGTGTCTTGCTCAATGACACATCGACATGGACTAGCGGAGCCGGGGATCGAACCACCGATCCTCTGATTGAAAGACAGACCTGCTAACCACTGAGTCACAGTCACCCACACGATGCACGATGCGCGTGAACATGGTCGTACTTCTTCACCTGCACGAGCGGATACCTTTCCGTTTCCTCCTCCTCGTCACGTTACTTCATGTATAGTATATAATAATTCATAAATACTTCATGTATAGTATATAATAATTCATGTATAGTATATAATAATTCATAAATACTTCATGTATAGTATATAATATTGAGACGTAGCAACATGTGAACACTTAAAAATGTCCTCATTGACGCTCAGCCCGTTATAGTCTAGACTTGTGATTAATGGTTTATATTCTAGTAAGAAACACATAATCGAGGTGGTTAAAATTAAGTGCTACAGATTTTTAATACCTGCTATTTTATTTTTATTTTTTACGTTTGACCACCGGCGCCTCGTGATCCAGCGTTAACGACTCGCCGCCTTCTGGTTCAGCGCTCGAGGTTCTGGGGCCGCGACCCGGCGGCCGCTGACTTCATTTTACAGCTGCTGCCTTGTGGCCTCACCTTGACCCCCCCCCCCCCCCCCCACCCCACACACACACACACACACACACACACACACACACCTCCGCCCTGATGACTAACACCTCGAGGAGGTGTGGACTCAAACGATCTCCTCTGTGGGGATCCGTCGCCTCTTTTCTGTGGATTTGTTTTCCGGAGAGAGATTTGAAGCCACATGAAGTGAATCAGACCCAGCAGGGGTTCCAGTTTTCTTTTCACAATAAAAAACCTGACATGGCACGAGATATACAGTACACTTGTTTTTCCTTAAAAAAAAAAAGAAAAAAGGAATTTAACAGAAGTAAAAAAAATGTTTCAAGCCACTTGAGCATTTTAATGTTTTCTATATTTTTGTGTAGAATTACAATTTAAAAAAGCATTTGATGCCAGTTTTCTGTTTCTTTGCACAAAGCTTTGAGTCATAAATATAAATAAACAGTTTCATGGGATCAGGTCGTCTTTTATTCACCAGGTTGGCGGTTCAGCCATCTGTGCTTTGTCTACGTGTCCTTGAGCAACACACTGAACCACAGTGTGAGTGAGTGTGTGAGTGGGTGTGTGAGTGAGTGAGTGTGTGTGTGTGTGTGTGAGTGTTTATGACCGAGAGGCAAACTGTAAAGTGGTTTCTTCTGTAAGTAGTGAACGTACACACACCGTATCGTTGAACTCTCCCTCACGTTTCCTCCTCGCCCTAAACATGAAACCTTCCGCCTGTGAGACGAGGTTCAGGGGGAAGTCAGCTCAGTGAAACGTCAACACAACTGAAGAATATCACAAACTAACGGACTCATTAAAGCCTGAAAGCAGCTGAGGGGCAGAATGCCATCCACTTTAATTTGAACCCCTCAACGTCAAAATGAAAATCTCTTCCTCTCCGAGGCCTTCGTTGTTTGAACTCGGCGTTCCCAGCAGACGCAGCACTCCGCGGCGCCGCCGGTGCCGAACCAGATGTGTTGGCTTGACGTCTGTTGAGCACATTTTGGATATTCGGTTTCATTCAAACAGCGGCCGGGTGGAGGAAGGACTCCGGTGACTCATCCCTTCTCA
The DNA here is from genome assembly GCA_023566465.1 of Cottus gobio. Taxonomy (NCBI): domain Eukaryota; kingdom Metazoa; phylum Chordata; class Actinopteri; order Perciformes; family Cottidae; genus Cottus; species Cottus gobio. The sequence goes on along the minus strand of CM042224.1, from coordinate 3,459,119 downwards.
TCCATCTGTTGCAGCGTTAGGCCTCCAGTGTAACGCAGCCTTTCAGGTATTGATCCGGGTTTGAATCATTTATATAACAGACGCCAAGTCCTATCAACGCCGTTGCGTAACCTCGGGGGGGGGGGGGGGGTGTGATCCATCCAGAAAGGCCGAGAGGCAGCGCTGTTCTTCAGCTGGTTTCATTCCTCCACATCCCTGCAGGCCGTTTGATGAGTAAATTAATCTGATCGTCAACTCCCATTAGTGCCATCACCACCCGAATACCACCACAAATACTACTACTGTTGCTACAAATACTACTGTTGCCACAAATACTACTTTAAGAAATAGCGGTACCTCTTTATAATATGTACACACTATTTAGCATTAGTAAAGCATGAATAAACACTTGATTCATCATTTATAAAGCATTGTTCCAATATTAACACTCATTAGTAACTCATTAGTATGCAATTCATAAACACAGTTAGCTATATATATATATATATATATATATATATATATATATATATATATATATACCTTGCACCTTTATATTTCTTTGGTGACATCTCATAAATCTGTGCAACGCTTCGCGGCTTTAACACGTGAAGCATAGACTTCTATACAACCAGAGTCGCCCCCTGGTGGTCAGGAGAGAGAATGCAGCGTTAACACATGAAGCATTGACTTCTATACAACCAGAGGAGTCGCCCCCTGGTGGTCAAGAGAGAGAATGCAGCTTTAACACATGAAGCATAGACTTCTATACAACCAGAGGAGTCACCCCCTGGTGGTCAGGAGAGAGAATGCAGCGTTAACACATGAAGCATTGACTTCTATACAACCAGAGGAGTTGCCCCCTGCTGGTCAGTAGAGAGAATGCAGCTTTAACACATGAAGCATAGACTTCTATACAACCAGAGGAGTCACCCCCTGGTGGTCAGGAGAGAGAATGCAGCGTTAACACATGAAGCATAGACTTCTATACAACCAGAGGAGTCGCCACCTACATTATGGAAAATTAGGGCACATCCTTCACTTTTCAGACCTGGACTTCCTTGATTGACTCATAACTTTGGCTCATGGCCTATCCGATTAAAACGTAACCGAGAGCTATCGGTAACGCCCTAATAACAAAAGATGGCGGTCTGCCTCTGTTATCGCTCTGTTTATGTTTGTCTGGCTGAGTGATTTTTCCCTTGAGGTGATAATAAAGCCGAGCTGACAAGGTTGTAAAGCCGCGTGCATGTGCCATAAACCTCCCATACATCAGTTCTCAACACCCCGCCGCTGAGCCGGCCTCATTTTCATTCACTGCTGACACTTTGAAACACCGCCGCGTCTCCACGGACGTTAACCTCGCGGGACCCGTTCCTCCATCACGCAGATCACCGCCCGCTGGAGCCGACGAAGTGAAACAAACGCCGACCGGTCCAGGTGTGGTGAGATCTGTGGGCCGTTTGAAGCCGTTTCCAGCTGCGTCCAGGAGCTTTTTATCGGGTTTAAAGCAGACGTAATGGACGGGACCGGTGAGCGTGACCGTCCCCGGAGCCTCAGACGGGAGTTCATCCTACTGCAGCGCTCCGGTTAAGTTATGACATCTGGATGGTTTATTTCTGCACACTGGAAGAACGGCGAGTGCCGGGTGTTGCCATGGAAGCAGTCCAGTTGGAGGAGATGGGAGAAGTCCTGACAATTAGTGGTAAACTAGTGCGATAAAAAAAAAAAAAAAACACGGGCTGGAAATCAAACTAACACTGATGAGGATCTCTTAAAACTGAGTCCAAAATATTTGTGTGCATGGAAAGAAGTATTAAATGTTTTGTTTAAGTATTTCAAAGTAAAATTCCCCACAGATAATAAATAACCCAGACGTATTTATTTAGATTAAAAACTGAGCATGTTCTTCCTCAGCACCCTGTTTTAAATTATGTTTGAACTGCTAGAACAACAGAACTAAGACAAGGCTAAAATACAGTTGAAAGGAGTTTAAAATGTTTTGTTTGCAGTTGAACGGGGAATAACACAAAATAACAAATGAAGTCAGAGCCAGAATCCCCGATAATGATGCTATTAAAATAAGATAATGTACTTTCATGCAGGAGGGAGCGCAGAACCGTGATTTATGAAGTGAATGCATCAATAACAGAAGACCGGGAATACGTTTTCATTACCATCAAAAGAGTTCTCAATTTATTTTCTTCATCACATGCATGAGAAATAACTCAGTGACGAGCAGTCGTCGTACCACTTGTGTGTGCGTTTTGTGTTTCTTCTGTGAACGCTGCACACAACAGCAGCAGAGACTGCCTCCACTGAGGGGTGGGTTAAGAACAGGATGGTCGGTTACTGGTTATCCTGCAGGGCCGAAGTATGAGCGAGAGGGTCAAAGGTCAAGGTGCAACTTTCAAACGGTACGTACGAAAAGTCAAAGGAAAAGGTTTTAACGCAGCGTTTTGTAGTGTAGTTTGTTTTCATGGGATTCCAAGACTCTTATTCTGAAAACACACAAAAGGTCATAAGAAAGCTTTTAAATAGTCTGGGGGATTGATTCTTTTCCAAACCTTAAACAAGTGGTTTAACACTCATATGATTCTTTTTTTTTTGGTATTTCTGTTCCTAAGTTTTAAAGGAGCAGCGTGTAGCATGTAGTGCCATCTAGTGGTGAGGTCGCAGTTTGCAACCAACGGAATTCACTTCCGCTTCCTCTTCCCTTTTTTAGAGAACTTTCGCTACAACAAGATAACGTAAAAGGTGAATATCTCTCTCTCTCTCTCTCTCTCTCTCTAGAGCCAGAGATTGGTTTGTTCGCTCTGGGCTACCGTAGAAACATGGGGGTGCAACATGGCGGACACCAGCTCCCCATGTGGGTAAACAGGGCTCATGCTAAGGGAACAAAACCACAACAATCCTTCGTTTCAGGTGATTTTACCAATGAAAAAACAGTGACAAAGTGGACCGCTTTATTTAACAAAGGCAATAAAAAAAAACTTTTGAATAATTCCTATTATTTGAGTCTAGGAGACCTTCATATGAGACATAATACCAGATGTCTTTATAAGTTTAGTTCATGTAGAGAAGTCCTTTCTTTGCAACACATTAAATTGGCTCATGTTGCTGAATGTGCTTTGACACTGTAAAGGCTTTGTTAAATTCTCCAGCAGTGATCACATTGAACGACTTACAAATAAAACCCGGTCCCCTGCTGTTGGTAAAAAGAAACATCACCGTTAACGGCCGCCCATCCTTCACCGTGAGCGCTCTCCCTCGGCGCCGCCGAACATCGACACCATCGCTAACGTTTTACTGCGGCGAGCCGCTAATCGCCTCCTGGGTGGACAAACCTGAATTATTCAGAGGCTGAATGATGCGGCGGCCTCAACGTCGGGCGACGCGAAGCTGAGACAGAGCCGAGGCTCAACGGAGCTGCTGATTGGCCGAGAGCCCAGAAGAGTCGTGAAGTACGCCTCCAAAGAGTAGGCAATTATAAGTATAAGAAAGAGACAACAGACAACACGCATGGGCCGAGGTCGCAAACAGGAAGTGGAGGAAATATCAAAGCAGGTTGTTATTTACCGAAATGTACAAAGGATTAGAGTCGCGGTCTTCAGGGAGAACGTTCTCCGCCCCAGAACATGAATAATATAACGCAGGTCGGTTGCCATTGCAGATGATTTATGGTGGAGATGCGTTTGCAATGCATTGAGTTCCTCTGTGTAACGTACACCAAATGAAATTACAGCACCTGCAGAGTTTTATTTTAATTTCATCTTATTACAGGATACTCGACTGTATTGGAATGGAAAAAATTTCAAATTAAATCAGCCAAATTGTCTCAATCGATGAAATGAAGAAGAATTTTCTATAATCACAATAATTTCTCATTCCGTTTTTGCTCCGTTTCGTCTATTGCCCCCTAAATATCTTCATGTTTTGGGCTCTTGATTGAACAAAACAAGCGCTTTCAAGACGCCACCTCGTGTGATTGTCACAAAAATGACATTTTATTTTCTACACAAATCAGTCTCATATACAGTCGCTATTTACAAAACTATTAAATACATTTCTAATTGATGAGAATCGACCATAAAATGATACGTCATTTGTTTGCTAAAGCTGCTTTAAATGTTGCCTTTAATTTAATAAATGTCACAAAACTGAACATGATTTGGACTTTTATTATTCCAGTAAGTCCAGACTGGATCCTCTGATAACACATCCTCTTAAAGGGCCACGGCAGTTTGTTTTCGAGACACAAATCCCTGCAGTGCACAACTAACCGCACTCATTTCACCATATTTAGGCGAGCAGCACCTGACACGTAACGCTGGGTTTTAATTTTAATTGCAATAATTTTCTGGAGGTTTAAATTGCTGGGGTAGAAGGACCACACCAGTAAATTTGGGGGATAGGAGCGTTAATTAGGACCAAGATGAATGTAATTAAACATGCCCTTTCAAAGCTTTATTAAAATGAGATTACAGAAGCATGAGAGGGAGGAGCTCCTCTGCTTCCTGTTTATTTACAGGGGAAATCATCCTGAATGCATGAGCTGAGAAAAAACGGGGATTTATTAACGAGGAAAGGATGTTTGAAGATACGTGAGCAGAAGGTTTTATTAAAGCATCAGACATAATGAAGCAAGAAGAAGAACTTTGTCAGGATCGCCATTTTTACGTGTTTTTTTTCCCGGCATCCTTTTTTAACCACAAATCACAGAGAAATCTATTTATTATTTTGGGTTCTCACAGCTGTAAGCCGGCCCACATGCGGCTCGATGGATACATCGAGGGAACCGAGACCGTTTAGTTCCCAGGGTTGTCTGGTCCAGTTGTTTCGGCCGTGATTGATGACACGTTGTCTACGTGGAGGTAAGCCCCGCCCCTTCTGGTATGATACTTAATCAGCGTTTTAATGGGATTGTGGCTCGATGGTGACACTAGTGAAATATCGTGAGGCACAGTTATGTCGTCTGTGTTTATATTAAGCACATTCTGTGGGTAACTTTCATATGCACCGTTCATACAGTCTTTATTGTGAAACTACTTACACTACTGTTATTTTTCTGGAACGTTGTACATTTACTGCTGTTTTTTGCACTTTTCTGGTCAGATGCTGAACTGCATGTCGTTGTAAATACGTTGCAGTATTATAATAAAGAAAAATTGCGTTTATATATATCTGTATATTATATATATTATTATTATTATGCTGCATAATTTTACTTGAAACTTGTTCATTTTGCACTTACGTTTTGAATAAAAGGATAAAATCCTTCTCCTTCTGTCGAGTGCTGAACTCACGAAGCCTGTCGGCTCTCCTCTGAACAAACAAACCCGGCTGGCGTGAACTTCAGCGTCGCTTTACAGGCTGAACCACGGCGGAGGGCTTTTCTCATCTCGTTCAGGTGGAGGAAGAATCCCAGCATGCACCACGGCGAGAGCCCTCCAGGGAGCCTTACCTCGTCTTGGTAGATGAAGAAGAGCATGATGGACAGAATCTCCAGGAAGAAGATGAGCAGGAGGAGGATGAAGAACTGCGGAGACACGAAGGGAAGAGACTTATTCAACACGGCATTTATCGGTGTGTGTGCGTGTGTGTGTGTGCGTGTGTGTGTGCGTGTGTGTGTGTGCGTGTGTGTGTGTGTAGTAAAAATAAATAATGAAATGGCCTAAGAGTGTCGAGGAGAAGGACTTGGCGAAGAAAAGGACGATCGAGGAGCATCAATATTTCTAAGTGACAGGTCGAGAGCGCGTAGGAGGAAGAGGAGGAGGAGGAGGAAGACGAGGAGGAGGAAGACGAGGAGAGGCGATGCACAGTTTCCCTCCACTTTTTGGGGATCGGCCTCATTGTATTCCCGGCCCGTCGCCTCCCGCCCTCCTGCTTGACGGGTGATGCATCTTCCTCCCGTGGGCCCGTGTGAGTGTTAAAACTGTTACGAGCTCAATCATCAACCACTCTGCTCTGCTGGGGGGAGGGGGGGAGGAGAAGGGGGGGGGGGGCGTAATAAAAAAAGAGATCTCGATGAAATGCACTCGTTCATCAACGGATCCATAAATCCAGCAGAATTTGCTGCACCTTGCAGAACCGGTCGGTCCGAACTGAAACACCTCTGCAGCCTCCGGCTGGACGGCCGTGAGATTTAGTGCAGACGTCCTGGATGAAGAGAGGCTGGGGCTGCTGCTATGGCAACCTCCATCCCATAATTATGGAAGATACTGGTAGAGGGGCCGGGCGATATATAATAATAATACAGCGCTTTATAAGATACCCAAAGTACCTTTAAATGGTAAAAACAGAAGCAATGAAAGCAACAACAATACAAACAAGGCAGAGCGATGACATCATAAAAGAGAGACGTAACGGGTTACAAGCAGATTTAAATATGGATTATGTTCCTTCTGATATTCTGTAAATGGGGATAATTGTGCGTAAAAAAGTGATGAGAAAATCAGATGTCACTATATTTTTGATCAAATATCAAGATTTTGATCATTGGTGCCGTCACTGGATATTTACACGATGGGATTATTGATACATAATCATCCTTAAAGTGCATATAATGATTAAGTGTAAAAATAAAATCGTAAAACGACATCACCACTGTAATGCAGCCCTTCAAACATGGACTTATTATAATATTACAAAACCCCCAAATCAAGACATCCGCTCTCGTATCTCGACACCATAACTTCTTGTGTACTCGTCCCGGTTCACACCATCCGGGTGCTACGTGGCCGGAGGGAATATTCATATTTCAGCCATAAATAAGTACATTTTCATTTTTTTGCTGAACAGAAATGACATTCCTGTGCGTATCTTTGTGAGGCTTTGTTTACAGCGGATTTGGCGAACTCAGCAGGCTCTAAGGATTTTAACTTTGGGGTCACTTTTAGTCATATTTATGGTTTATGTTAATGTTTATGGTGGAATTGTGTTTCTTTATTCGCATATTATATGATTTTGACTATGAAGTTCAGACTTTGCTGAATGTTTTTGGATATTGACATCAAATGGGTCTGATATTGATTCTGGGTTCATATGAGCACCTGAACACATGACCGGAGCTCAGTTTTAGGGGTTCTGCCCCCCATGTGGGGCGCATGGTGTTCAAAAGGGTTATGAAGTTATGAAGTTATGAAGTTATGACTCCCGACAAAGAAAAGCTCCTCAGAGCTGCACACGGTGACGCAGGCGACATCTCCGAGGTTTCAGAAACAGATTCTGAGAGTGGAGATGTTCTGTAAGGTGTGTGTGTGTGTGTGTGTGTGTGTGTGTGTGTGTGTGTGTACTGTCAGCTGCCCCGCGAGGTCTTTTCCTGGCTGCATGAATGAATCACTAAACGTGGCGACGCCGCGAGGTGAGGGATCGGCGTGGTGACAGCATCGAGCCCGCGGGTGCGTTTGATTCGCTCGCTCTTCGCTCTTTTCAGTCGCTGTTGTTCTGTCAGGCTTCATTGTGTGAACGTTGCTCTCTGAGCTGCGGGGAAATCCTGCTAGCTCAAACTGTATTTTTGGGGTGGTGTTTATTTAAATATGCTCCTCTGTGGATTTGATTAACATTCTGCCTTTTAGGGCTGAAGAAATCTTTTCCCGAGCTTTATTAAAAAGACAGTCGAGGGAGGAAGCTCCACTGTATTTTACAGTTTCTGAATATTTGACTTTTTTTTTCTGCAAACACATTTTTAGAGCCAAAAAAATGACAAAAGCCAAGAATTTGAATCTGAGCCATTTATTTTAATTTTATTTTTTTATATTTCTTGACCTGTTTTCCTCTTCAGTGTTTTATAGTGACGGGTCAATGTGAAGCTACTCTGCAATACATTTAGATTCAGTGTCAAACAACATAGTTGGAAAAGAGCTGGAAATACTTCTACTTATATAATACTTTGGTTCAGGCAACAAAACTATTGGTTAGGTTTAGTAAAGATTGTAAAATATTTAAATGTATCCTCATACTCCTCAGTTTTTGTCGACTTCTGCTCGTTACATGAAAACCGTCTTTTCAAAATAAACTTCACAGGAAACGTAATTGGGTTTAGGCAACAAAACTATTCAGGTTGAGGGAATTATTTTAGTTTGGATTCAAATAAATACAGAAGTGACTGAAGAAGTTTTCTTTGTGTGGAAGTTTGTCTGGCTCTGGAACAAGAAGATGAAGGAAGGAAGGAAGCAATAAAGGAAGGAAGGAAGGAAGCAAGAAAGGAAGGAAGGAAGGATGGATGGAAGGAAGGAAGGAAGGAAGGAAGGAAGGAAGGAAGGAAGGAAGCAAGCAAGCAAGAAAGGAAGGAAGGAAGGAAGGAAGGAAGGAAGGAAGGAAGGAAGGAAGGAAGGAAGGAAGGAAGGAAGGAAGGAAGGAAGGAAGCAAGGAAATATGGAAGGAAGGAAGCAAGAAAGCAAGCAAGAAAGAAAGGAAGGAAGGAAGGAAGGAAGGAAGGATGGAAGGAAGGAAGGAAGCAAGCAAGGAAAGATGGAAGGAAGGAAGCAAGCAAGAAAGGAAGGAAGCAAGCAAGAAAGAAAGGAAGGAAGGATGGAAGGAAGGAAGCAAGGAAAGATGGAAGGAAGGAAGCAACCAAGCAAGGAAGGAAGGGAGGAAGCAAGCAAGGAAGGAAGGAAGGATGGAAGGAAGGAAGGAAGGAAGGAAGGAAGCAAGGAAGGAAGGAAGGAAGGAAGGAAGCATGGAAGGATGGAAGGAAAGATGGAAGGAAGGAAGGAAGGAACCAAGCAAGGAAGGAATGATGGAAGGAAGCAAGGAAGGATAGATAGATAGATAGATAGATAGATAGATAGATAGATAGATAGATAGATAGATAGATAGATAGATAGATAGATAGATAGAAGCCTGAATTATATTTGAATCACTGAAGAATTCAGATGTCAATTATGAAATTATGACTCTTTTTGGGAGCCCTGCACATCTAAATGTTTCCTTTGTTTCCTCCCAAAGGAGGAAACAAAGGAAACAAAGGATCCTCCTCTTCCTCCTCTTCCTCCCCGTCTCTCTCTCAAAGGCAGTTTTCTCTTTCGGTTCGTTCGAGCCCATAAAAGAGCAAAGGGACATCGTTAGTAAAGAGAAACTGATACTCACCGGCACTCGGAGAACAAACAGACTCGTCCCCTGCGGCTCTCTGAATATTTCCCCATTAATCTGCTCTTAATAAGAAACGTAACTCCGGCAATGGGCTCAATGGGCTCAATGGGCTCGATGGACTCGATGGACTCGATGGGCTCGTTTGGTGGCGGCAGACTGCATCCTGCTCTTTATAACAGAAACAGGGTGCAGAAATGAACCCTCCACGATGAAAACCTGAGCAATAACAGTGATAATCAAGTTAAGTGGATTGTTCTTTCTTCATGAAACATAATTTGTTCGATGCGATTTAAAAAAAAAAATCTAAACAGTTTCTTAAACAATTCGGTGTTTGAGAATTGAAACGATTTAATTGAGACGTTAAACAAACGGCGTAATTATAAAGTGACTTGAAAGACTGTTTCCCAACACGACTAATGAGTCGCGCTTGTGTGACAGAAATGAAACACATTTACATCTGCTTCGGTCGCGGTAGTTAAAGTAATGTTCGCCTAAACCAACGTGGCTCCGGTGGAAAAATCCAAAAAGAAGCGTTGTTTGTTTTGTGCTCGCCGTCTCGCGGTGATAAATTATTGTAAACAAAGACTGGGATCTCATTACAAAAGGGACCCAGACAGGCTCAATATGTTTCCCCTGAATCGTCATTATTCAAACTAAAATACGTTTCTGTGTTGGCAGCGGTGGCTTCCAGCAGCGTAACTATCGGGAAGATTTATAGCAGATCAGAGGAGAAGGGAACAAAATGGAGCTATAAAGATGTTTTCTATGGATCAGAAACCAGTGCAGCTGTAAACTGAGAGTCAGCTGTTTTTAAACTTAAAGCTGTCTACTGTCCGAGGTGGGAGAAGAACTCCAGATCCAAAAGAAACACTTCATCACAAGTGAAGTAATGAGCAACACGTAGTTATGGTTGTAAAAGTATTCGTTCTGCAGGTTGAGGTGAAGCTAGTTTTTTTATAATATGCAGTATTTTAGTCCACCCCCATCAAGGGCCAGGGCCCCTACAAAGGGTCATTAAACCTGAGGGGTCAAGAGACCATTAAAGGGAGAAGAAGAAGCCCTGCAACTAAAATGTACATATGTTTTTGAGACTTTTCCTTAATTTGTGATTTAATAGCTAATTTAATAACCTCTTTACAGTCAATTAACAGTTTGAAAATGTATGGAGGAATATGTCTTTGGTAAAACTGAAAACAACTCATAAACACCAGAAATATCACGATCAGACATTGCTTTTATATAAATGGCCACAATCTGGTGAGACTGGGAGCCACTTTTTTAATATGTTACCTTTCTTTTTTTTTTTTTATGTAAAAGCTTAACTTAAAAAGTAATCACAAGCAGTAGAATGATGTTGGGACAAGGCCTCTATCAAGGCCTGCATCATCTGGAAGTATAAACCAATACTTTGGGTGGGTATAAAGTGGCCAAGAGGGACCATGTTAATAGAAAAAGAACTGGACCCAGCACTGAGCCTTGGGGCACCCCATAAAGAGCCCCTGTCTTTTAAGTAGGACTGAACGCATTAGAGGACAGTAGGTACTTCAGTGCAGTACTTTCATAAATGTACTACCCCTCCTCCCTGTTTTGTATGACATTGCTGTTTAAAAACCATCACACACCTCTGCCTGCATCTTGTTAGAAGTCTCCTTTCAACCCTGAAATCTTTCACCCAGATCATATCGTCTCAGTCCGAGCAATTGCGAAGAATCTCTTTTGGCCTTGAGACCTTTTTTTTCTATTTCTTAACACCGGATAACACACACAAAAAAAGTGAAAATCCTGCTACTGCTCTCACAGAGCAAAGCCTATGGGGTACAGATAGCACTGACACGTGTAATGGCGTGCATTATCATGCCGGTCCATCACCAGCCAGATACGACTCAGCAAAGTGGTCCTTTAAGACCTCTAAATTCCTGCCGCGTTGGACCGGTGTCCTGCAGGTTTTTGTTCCATTACAGTTTTGTACTGTGAGAGCTGACGAGCCAAAGCTGGTCTTATCCAACTGAAGCCTTCAGGGGGGAACAGAAACCTGCAGGACTCCGGCTCCCGAGGACCAGAATAGAGCTTCTGGAGGAGAGAGGCTTTTCTTCAAGTGTTTTTTTTTCCACGCAGCTTGTTTTTTTACTGCCGGTTCCTAGAAGCGAAGGCACCGCAGCAATTAGCCACTAATGAGTTGTGATATTTACTCCGTGTTTAAGAAGACTTTAATGTTTCTGAAGAACAGGAGCTTTTGTTGGCCACTGAAGACTCAACGCACCATGAAGAGGTTTACGCTGCAGACACCGGCCTCGCATGCAAACTCTTATTTACGTTGTGACTTGTTCAGCCCGCGGTGCCGATATCCCTGTTTAGCAGAGATTGATGTCTCAGCAGGGCCCTGGGATGAGGACTATAATCAAAGTCCAGGACCAGGGATTGATTCCTTTGTGCTCATCCATTCTGTGATTTTCATGCAGCTCGAAAGCTTCAGAGGCTCTTTGTGGGTTGACTGGTGAGGCGGTCATGTCAGGCACATAGTCCATCAGCACCTCCAAAATCAATACCTTCATGGGGTCTTTCCAGCCTTCGAGTGCATGTGGAGAGGAGCCTCTCTTCATATGGTGGATATAATCGTTTTTTACAGGCTCTATATCTGAGACCCCCGTAAGAGGGATCTTCCATTTCCACCACGGTGACCTCACCTCTCTGACTCATTTGTGGAGCGATTAGGTCACGGCCCCACCACACCTCCCCTGTACTGTTTGACTTGCACTAGAACCCACTGGTGTGAAACATGACTTCAATCACCGATAACCCCGGTTGAAATTGAACTTTGGAGAAATTTGATGTCCTGAAAAGGCTCTTATTCTTAACTTAAAATGACAGGGTATTGCATTTTGTTCCCAATTCTGCCTTAATGTCATGACTGCATTGTACTCAAATGATAAAATATCTGCTTTCTTATTCCTTTTAAAGGGTAACTTGGGTATTATTTTTAACCTGCAGCCTATTTCTTCATGTTATTTTGTGTCTGGGTGACTAAAGCAGCCCTCAATGTTTGAAATTGGTCCAGTATTGAGGGAGAACGCTGCTAAAAGAGCTGTTACGCCAATGCACGTTGACTGAAAGTGCTTGTTTTTCATCCATTGACAGGCTCAGATTATAAGTGCCTGACAACATCATGGAAAGAACCCGGCAGAGAAATAAAACCTTTTTCTTTCCCTTTTGCTTGATCCGGTCTGTCTGTTCTGAAATCTTGCGTCGCATCCAAATTGTTGAAATTATCTAAGTGTTCAGCCCCAGCATTGAAAATCTTTTCTATAACACTAAGCGACGCTTTCTATTCTCCAACATAACAAACTCTCACAACACTGCCTCTCTCTTTAACGCTCACGCTGGTTGTATAGAAGTCTATGCTTCATGTGTTAAAGCTGCATTCTCTCTCCTGACCACCAGGGGGCGACTCCTCTGGTTGTATAGAAGTCTATGCTTCATGTGTTAAAGCTGCATTCTCTCTGCTGACCACCAGGGGAGATTCCTCTGGTTGTATAGAAGTCTATGCTTCATGTGTTAAAGCTGCATTCTCTCTGCTGACCACCAGGGGGCGACTCCTCTGGTTGTATAGAAGTCTATGCTTCATGTGTTAAAGCTGCATTCTCTCTGCTGACCACCAGGGGGCGACTCCTCTGGTTGTATAGAAGTCTATATAAATGACTCTACTTCTCTCTTGATGTATTCCCTCAGTAAACATTGTAAACATGAGTTTATGTCTCAATCTCTAGTTTCATCTAGATGGGTGACATCATGGTGACTACGTCCACTTCTTATATAAAGTCTTTGCTCGTCCCTTTTGGACTTTATAGTTTTTGAGATGTTTTGTAATGCAGTCGTTCATCTGCTGTGAAGATGAATACATTAAGACAGTTTATGACCATCCGAGGCTCGGAAAAGCTCACCTCATACAGCCTTTGCAGAAAATTATCTGCACTTTTACGTCGAAAAAGTCCTTTTTTCATTTCTATTGTTGTCACTTGGCAGAAAATAATGTTTTCATCACTTATAGCATGCAGCAGAAAATGGGTATCCAGGGCCATGTAAGAGCTTGTTTCCTGAGTGATCAGTTTCCACATTAATATTGCAACCCAACATTTCTCTGAAGACTGAAGCTTGTACAAGGACTTGACCGGCTATGTTTGTCGTTAACGTTTAACATTAATTTAAAGTGTCTTTGAAAACCTTCCAGATAACAGAAGTGCAAACGCCTTCAAATCACAAGATTCACAAAAAGCAATAATACCTTTAACAACACCGATCGCAATGTTAAGTCCTCAAATATATCACAGCGATCCACATGCTGATTGGTCCTGAAATCTGAAGACAGGAATCGGTCCGGTCACTGTGGGCTTCCAGCTAATGATCGACACCGAGACTCGTTCCCACAGAGCCAGCTGTGCCGTTATTTCCGAAGATGAATTATATTTTTTACCCACACAGAATTATTCCTTGTGATGGATGCTGTACAGCTTCGGTGCTTGATTACATGAGCTTGTTTGTTTATCAAAATGGTTATCAATCTCATAAAGGATCCAGGGTTCACACTTAATCAGGAATACGTTGTTTGAAATTAGAGCAGCAACATGTTTGATGTCAAGCACTTCCTGTTCCCTCGACTGCATGTTAGGGAATGTTTCTATATCTATAGACATTGATTTCTTTATCGAGAGGAGATATAGAGACATATATTGTTATATAGATAGAGATATAGATATTTATATATATATATAGACAGATATTTATAAAGATTTATAGCGATGATGGCATAAAGAGATATGTAGAGATAGAGATAATGACCTACAGAGATATCTAGAGACAGATTTATATATATATATATATATAGAGAGAGAGAGAGACAATGATATACGTATAGAGATATGTAGAGAAAGAGATTTATAAAGATATATATATAGAGAGAAAGAGATAATGACCTACAGAGATATGTAGAGACAGATTTATAGATAGATATATATAGAGAGATAATGATATACGTTTAGAGATATGTAGAGACAGATTTATAGATATAGGTATATATATATATAGAGAGACAATGATATACGTATAGAGATATTACATTACATTTAGCTGACGCTTTTATCCAAAGCGACTTACATGCTATACAGTAGACCGTAGACACAGCAACGGTGAGCAATGAGGGTTAAGTGTCTTGCTCAAGGACACATCGAGCCGGGGATCGAACCACCGACCTTCTGATTGAAAGACCGACTTGCTAACCACTGAGCCACAGTCGCCCCGTAGATATGTAGAGAAAGAGATTTATAAAGATATATAGAGAGAGAGAAAGAGATAATGACCTACAGAGATATGTAGAGACAGATTTATAGATAGATATACGTATATAGAGAGATAATGATATACATTTAGAGATATGTATGTAGAGAAAGAGATATGTAGATAAAGAGATTTATAAAGTTATATAGAGCGATAATTACATAGAGATATGTAGAGTAAGACAAATGGAGAAATATAGAGACAGAGATTTATAGAGATATATATAGAGAGAGATAATATATAGAGATATGTAGAGAAATAGATATGTAGATACAGATATTATAAAGCTATATATATAATGAGAGAGAGAGATAATAACATATAGAGAGAGATATGTAGATATAAAGATATATAAATATATAACAATATATATATATAGATCAAGATATGGAGATATATAGATATACATATGTAAAGACAGATACATGGAGATATATAGAGCTAGAGTTATATCGAGCTATACAGAGATAAAGATATGTAGAGATATATGTAGAGATGTAAAAAATAGTGATATGTAGAGATGGGCATATATAGAGCTCAAGTCATATAGTAATGGGATATACAGAGATATATAGACCTAACATAAATATCAAGATAGATATAGAGATATACATATATGGAGGGATAGAGATGTATGGAGAAAGAGGTGTATAATATATAAATATATACTGTTTGCTATATTTTCCCTTGGCACATTCCTGTAAACGTCTGCTGTCTGGACTTCAACACGGCTTCATCTGTTGTTAAACTCCAAACAAACAGGCAAACAAGCCGGGGCGGCTCTACTGAGATTAGTGAAGCAATAAAAATATATAACCAGACATTAAACTGGATAAAATAAGAGCGGCCGTGTCAAAGCTAGATTCCCTTATGGCCCGTCACCTGCTGTGAGTTTAATCTCAGACGCCCATAAACCACAGTTACCTCTTAAAAATGTACTTTTTAATAGAAAAGATTAAATAAAGTTTCCTTGCTACATAACAGTGATTGTGTTTGTATTATAGTCATCATTGCTGTGTTTTCACCCTTTATTTTAATTAAGCTTAATTCGATTATTTTAAATTAAATTAGGGAAACTGTGTCTCTAAATTATAACACACAGGACATGTCAGAACGTTGGCATAATTAATGATAAAAACAATCAGATGTGGCCACTGACAGAATTCAACTTGCAGAAAGCCAGCAGAGGAATTCAATTAACACAACTGGGAAAGGTATAAAGATAAGATCAGATCCGATGAGGGTGTATTGATCCACGGGGATGGTGTGGGTTGTTAAATAAATGCTGAGAAGAGAACTAAAATAGAATTAAAAAATAGAAACTATACAAGAGCAATACAGACCCAATTAGACAAAAGTGTCTAGTAAATGTAAATTATGTATAAATTACATGATTATTAATACTTCACATTATTAAGTAATGATCACTGGTGTTGGTCTGTATAAATATGGAAACCCTCATATATATATATATATATAATCAAGCATATGATGTAAGAGTACAAGATGTAATATAGTATAACATCATGCCATTTTGTAGATTAGTGTCGTATAAATATTATGGGCATCTGCTGTGGCCCCTTTATTGACTTTGTTTTGCCATAAAGTTTTTTATTGTGCGTCAACATTGTCCATTGTTGGCGGTGGAGGAACCTCTTGGGTTGTGCGCCGTTATTCATCCTTTGTAGCCTGCATGTGCTAGCACAGCCTTTACAGCATTATTTACATTTACAACTCTTTAATAAGCTGAAGGGGAATATTTTACACCATTAGTGTCTATGGATGGAAACAGCTGCAGCTCTAATGTTAATTATCTTGGTTTGTCAATTAAGCACAAAGGAGAACTCGTCTGTGTCTGTTCTATTCAAGCTGGTTCAAAGGTGGTTTCTCTCATATGTTTTCTTTTCTTTCCTCTTCCTCTCGATAGATAAGCGACTTCACATCGTTCTCAGACAGCTTGGCAGCAAGCTCCCTATCTGTGGAGTCAGAGGTCTGAATGCCCCAGTTACATTTATAAACGTATCCCATCAGTGTGTGGAGGAGGTATTAGGATATTCTACTGAAGTAAAAGAAGAGTACTGTGAAAATACTCCTCTACAAGTAATAGTACCGCAATGAAACGTACGATCAGAAAAATACTCTAGAGACACCTCACTAATATTAAAAATGGATTCATATAATTAAAAGAATCAAATCCTCACATTTGAGAGGATGCAACAACAAAAATGTTTTGTCATTTTCGCACGAAGAAATTAATAAATGAACGATTTCTGTTATTGTAAGTACAAACAGAAAGTGGCATGAAAAGAAAATACAAACATCAAACATCTTCACAGCAACTGCGCTCAGTAAATAAAAGGCTGACTCACCAGCGTATTTAAATTAGTGATGGAGAGGAGCGTAAACCAGAGCGTATTACTTTATTAAAACACCAGTGATGTTACATGCCATGCAAACAACAGCTAAATGCAACATGAGGATGCGCCCAGCGTCACATGCTCACGCCCGGAGCCTGCAGACTCACCGTCAGCAGCAGGGGGCGGCTCTCTTTGACGGCGCCCACGCAGCCCAAACAGCCGATCACCATGATTATGGTTCCCACCGCGATGAGCAGGTTGGCCGCCGACAGGGAGGGAAGGGACGACGACAGGGTGGCGAAGTTCCCCTGGGTCACGGAGAGCCAGACCCCCACTCCCAGGATGCCACATCCCCCCAACTGCAGGGGAAACACAGAGAGGCGTCGAGCCGTCAGCGAGGCCGCCGACACCATCGAAGTCATCCGAAAGAACAGAAACAGAAAACAGTAGAAATGTGGCGGTGGAGAGAAATAGCTGCAAAATTTTTGTGGTTTTCGGGTTTTTTTTACGAGAAAGTTCGAGAAAGAGGAAAACCTCCCTCCCAAAAGAAACCCGTGAACAAAGATCACAAGAGCAAAACAATCTGATTCTCAAAAACAACCCAGTTCTAAGTCGTAGCTCTTTTTGCTTGAATTTAAGGCGAGAACCGGCTGCCAAGTAGCTTAGCTTTGCATAAAGACTGGAAACACGGGGAAGTCTGGCTCCGTGCAGCCACAACAAGATCTGCCCACTAGCACTTCTAAAGCTCACTAATTAACATGTCATACCGTTCCTTCAGAAAAACAAAAAGAAGGGCAGAAAATGACAAATTGTGTTCTGACATCAAACAATAACCGCCTGAAATCTCTGCTGGTTGCTTGGTGACTAATCCCTGCCAGGAAACTGTCCCTGGAATTGGCTGTTTGACAATAACGAGAAATAAAATGTCATTGTTTTTAGCTTTAGAGGTGCCGGTGGGCATATTGTGTAACTTTAAGACATTTCCCTCTGTTTCCAGTCTTTATGCTAAGCTATGCTAACTTGCAGCTCGGTAGCTTTCAGTGGTTGTGTGACTGTTGTTGAGCTCTATGGCTGGTTCTTCTCTGTTAGCACCATGCCGCTGGCCGGCCTCCTCTTCTTCGGCATATTTTCCATAATCCTTGTAGCATTAAAGCACGGTGGAGTTAGCAGGTTAGCCAACTAGGCAGCTGTCCACTTAGTTAGCCAGCTAGCTTGTTCATGCTTTAATGCTTCACTGTGTGGATGAAGCATGAAGTAACTCCACTGCTCGCTTTAGTCACAAAACCTCAACTCAGTCTGAAAGTCAGTTTAGTTTCAACGTTAGCCGGTAACAACGGCACAGTACACATGAAAATGGCCGCCGCTCCGATCATCCTGCTACAAAGGAATGAATTTCTATCATGTAGCTCATAGAAATATTATAGGAGTAGAACAGATATGGCAGCGGCCATTTAACTAGTACAAAATAACACTTTTACACCTGTGCGTTGGTTCAAATGGTCCTGACCAAAGATATAAATTACAAGAAATTAACATTAATATTCACACAGACTTATGACGAACAAAGCAAGAGTCAGTCCTGCTACTTAAAGCATGTCATGCAACGCGTTGTTGCACCAAATGTACTTATGGGACTGTTCAGCTTCATGAGCATTATTAGTCCTGATTGAAACTGGACCTGATAAATTATGAATAATGCTAAGTGGTTGGAAAGCTGTAATATTAAAGGAGGGTTAGCGGCTGTGTGGCTCACTGGCTTTTTAATGAGGAATTTCTCTTTTATCTTTTCCATGTACGAGGGGAACTATCTGCTCTCGTTGGTATTTCCACCGAATGATCTTGCATAATTATATAGGGCTATATAGGTTGTTCTAACCAATCTCTTTTGAACATGGCCTTCCTTAGAGTTCCCTAAATACGCATATTCATTTAAATCGTGCTTAAGATTTGAAATGTAAACCACATAGAGGAGATGAGTGAGTCTGCTTTGCTTTCACACCACAGAGCAAACGGCAGAGTTTGAAGCAAACAAGTGAAAATTAAAAGGAAAATATTCCAAAACAAGCACTGAGATGTTCGGCGCCAGTAAAAGTGATGCGTTTGAAGACAAAATCCACATTGTACCCGACAACTTTATGAACTTGGAAAAAGTATTTGAATCAATAACTAAATTCCCAACCCACCTACAGTACTTGGCTGCTTTTGGACATTTATTTGGTTCAGATTTAGGTTTTACTACGACTGAAATACTACTAAAATACAACATATTATTTATCTTTAGGTTCAGGCAACAAAAGCACTCTGGTTGAGGGTTAGCAGAATAGTATGGTTTGGTTATATGTTGATGATCACGGCCTGTAATCATGTTGTATTGAAGAAGATTTGAAACTAGAGATTGAGACATAAACTCATGTTTACAATGTTTACTGAGGGAATACATCAAGAGAGAAGTAGAGTCATTTATATAGACTTCTATACAACCAGAGGAGTCGCCCCCTGGTGGTCAGGTGAGAGAATACAGCTTTAACACATGAAGCATAGACTTCTATACAACCAGAGGAGTCGCCCCCTGGTGGTCAGTAGAGAGAATGCAGCTTTAACACATGAAGCATAGACTTCTATACAACCAGAGGAGTCGCCCCCTGGTGGTCAGTAGAGAGAATGCAGCTTTAACACATGAAGCATAGACTTCTATACAACCAGAGGAGTCGCCCCCTGGTGGTCAGTAGAGAGAATGCAGCTTTAACACACGAAGCATAGACTTCTATACAACCAGAGGAGTCGCCCCCTGGTGGTCAGGAGAGAGAATGCAGCTTTAACACATGAAGCACATACTTCTATACAACCAGAGGAGTCGCCCCCCTGGTGGTCAGGAGAGAGAATGCAGCTTTAACACATGAAGCATAGACTTCTATACAACCAGAGGAGTCACCCCCTGGTGGTCAGGAGAGAGAATGCAGCTTTAAAACACTTTTTAGAATTAAAAGTATCCCAAAATACCACTTTTAGACCTGTGGTTCAGTTCCCATGGTACATACAGCTGACATACATTGAGATCAAACATAATTAGCATACCGTCTAAACATTTCCTCATTATGTTATTAGTTAACATAATGTGGTCGGCATGACATTCCCTTTAAAGCGTATTTGCTGTTTTTCACTTAATTCACCACAACACTGTCTTATTTTAATAACTGTTTTGATACACATGGTCTGTAATTCTTTGAACATTTCAAAGAAAATAAAAGTGTGAATTTCCCCATGAATCACACTGCATCGTGGTATTAGGCTAATTATCACCTCCACTAAAGAGGTTCGGTGTTTAATATTTCAGAGAAATGTTTGAAGAATCCAGCCGCTCTGGGAGGAAATCTGCACTCTTCGGAGTGCAAAGATCCGGTTTCTTCTTCTTTGAATTTCCAAAAGAAGGCACAGAAACAGTGACAAACATATGAAAGGATCCTCAGACGCTTCTGTGGGAAACATCCAGTCGTACAAACATTCGCACTGCGGCCACTTGCCAGATCTCCCAGAGGCGATCAGATTTACATGGCTAAATACACAATTATTGTTTCTCCCCTCAAACTTTTCTTTCTATTTCCAGCCTGAACACAAGTTCTCATATAATGAGCTGTGGAAATAGGGCGAAAAAACAAAAAAAAGCCCTCATGTGGGGGGCTCCGCTCACAGAGGCAGGTTTCTGTAACACGGCCGGGGTCACCATGAACCCTGATTACGCTCCACAGCTCCGTGATGGAGATTGGGTGCAGTGAGAAGGCCGAGGGATCAAGGGAAGGGATTTGATGCCGGTGAACATTTTGAGGTCAGATTCTTCAGCTCATTGGAGGGGAGGATACGAACATAGCAGCGTCTAGAGACGAGCGAGTCCTGTTTGAATTTATATCCCATTGTTCATTTCTGGCTTCATCCATCTGTTTTGATAGCGGGTGCAACGGATCCTAAAACTCACGGTTTGGATTGTCTCACAGATGTAAGTCGTGTATCGAATCAGCTCTAAAGAAAAAAGCAAATATAACTTTTAGATATCCTTATCCACGCTTTTTTGCAGCCTATACTGATGGCCAATAAAGATCATTTCAGTTTTGTTATAGCAGCTGGTCTATAAGGCTCCATAAAGCTTTTTCACCTAAAAATAGTCAGTTTAAACCATCAACAATTATAATTGTTATACTTTGTCTTTGTTATGGTCATCTAAAATGATTATTGGGATATGAACGCACAATTCAATTGAATTCAATTCAAAATATAAATCATGACATTCGTTATATAATTGTACATTTTTGTCTATGAAACCTGTTCAGGTCGCTTAGGGTCAGAATAATAATAATACTGGATCATGAAGCTGGAGAGGTCCCTGGGGAACCGCTGACTGTTTAGACTAGATACACACCGGGCACCGCCACAACACTCACACATGTTATCATTATGTTAGACCAGGTGCAGTGGGACTGGCCATGGACGCCCCAGTCTTGTGAGACAAGGAGAGGACATGTGTCTTTCCTCCTCCTTGAAGGGTTAGAGCCAATTAGATGTTAGGATGATGCGATGAAACCTGTGACGGAAATCTGTGTATAAAACATCCGAACATCCGGTTGTGGTGAAAGTTTGTTTGGTTTCCAACCTGCGTGTTGACGAAACGACTCCCTGCTCTTGCAATTGCAGCGCTTATACTTTGCTTGTGACCAGAGGAATAAATCTACCAAAATGAGAGAAGTTGTTCGGCTGAATTCTTCCGGAGTTTCTACCAGGCATCCAATTTGGATTACGCTAACAAGTGAATAAAAGATTTGTTCTTTTATTGACACAAAATTTGAATTTAAATGATAAGCTGCTTAGAAGAAAGTTAAACAAACCATAATTTATCTCTAATATCTATTTTATGTTGCTGTGAAAAGATCACTTTCAAACAACTGGATCTATTCAGGTTTCCCGCCAAAAACTAAAAAGATAACAGATGAACGTTATAATTTACCTTCATTACTGTCTTCACTGAACAGAGCCTGAACGCATCACAATGGAACTCAATGGAACCTCCATACATTTAGCCGTTAGCCGTTAGCACGTTAGCGGTGCTGCTAACCTTACTAGCTCTCCTTCTGTCAGTTTCCACACAGATTTGTTGCTCACAATGTAAACGTATCAGGGATCAGAAAGCATCAATGCTGATGTCCTGATTTGCATATTTTCGACTGAATATTGCCCATAATAAGCAGCATTACAACTTTATTTCAAACTGTGATGGTTAAACTGTGACTAATCCGCTGCATCGCGGATCAACAAGCTTAGCTTAGCATAGCATAAAGACTGGAAAAAGAGGGAAACAGCTAGCCTGATTCTAAATATCACTACCTCACATTGTATTTCTTGTAATAGTCAAAAAGAAATCTAAATGTCTTTGCAGGGATCAGCTGTTCTACTCTATTCTATTTCTACGCTCTAACTAACTTCAAGCAAACATTTAATCATCACAGTTCCTGAACCGTGATCTTGTTTGTATTGAAGTTCCTTCCAAGTAGCAGCTTTTACTTTCACTACGATCACATCTGGTCTTGATTAGCATTCCCCCCCTCGCCCCCCCCCCCCCCTCCTCCCCCTCCCTCCCACTCACTCCCAAAACAAAAACAACAAAAACAAAAAAGAAACAGCCGTTTAAATCTTTACAGTCCCACAGATCCGCAGTGTTTAAATTGATAGTGCCATCTGGACCGCCTCCTCCTCGCACAGCAGGTCTGTGAGTTTGCAGCCGAGCGTCTGATTCTGGCAGCTGATTAAAACCGGGCCCGGCCGGAGAACAGAGTTTTCTGCAATAAATAAACCTCTCAACCTTCATTCCGTCGGCAGCATCACTAAAGCTGGCGCGGGAAAGCCCACGTTGATGTGATTTAGATATGCCGATGAAAGGAAGTCTCTCTGAATTATTTCCCCCATTAAATATGCATGCGGTGGACGGTCTCGACTCCTCGGCTCGCGAGGTGTAACACAGGTGGATGTTTTAATGACTGCGTTCACGGCGCGGCGCTGCCGGTGCTCTGATCTCGCTCATGGGTCAGGAATACATATTAATAAAGTGTAATAACGTTGGTATGATTAATCTGAATTCCCATTCATACATGAATAAAATGTGAAGCTCTCGGGTATCGGCTGCAAGACATGTTAGTTTGAACTATTTCTTTTGGACACTTTGATGTGTGAAACCTGGTGATGAGGGTTTCTTTCAACGTATCAGGTTTCCAAAAGGGGGAGGAGGTGTAAAGGTAGTACTTTGTTAAATATTAGTATTGCTCAGGACCTCAGTTCTGGCAGATTGTGGTGCATCACAGACACTCAGTATTAATAAACTATGCATAAACAAGTGATGGCTATCCGTGCAGTAAAGGAAGGGGGCGGGGCTACGAATCTCTTTGGTCGATGTAAACCCTAATTTACTGAGATAACCTACGCTGCCGCTTCTCTTTTCTTTGGAGGACCTCAGGCTGGATCTACACTCAGGCTTCTGAAATATAAAACATCTGGCTCTTTAGCCGCTGGATGTTTGATTTCGTCCTCCAGCCAGGCGGCGGGCAGGTGGGGGAAGGCACACCTGGCTGGTCTAAGCTGCATTCCTGAAATCCTTTTGGTGGGAGGTGTGAGCCTCAGGGGCTCGAGTGGTCCACGAGCAGCTTGAGAAGCAGAACTAAACCCACGAGGATCTGGTGTTGTGTTGGATTCGGCACGATGAGCAATCTTTTTACTTCACTCAGATTCCTTCGATTTTTATACACAATATTTAACTAAATGGAACATTACACTGATTGGCCCGATGAGGCATAACATTTAACTTCAATATTTTGAGCTGAGAAAGGCCACAAAAGCTTAATCTGAAAGGTTAATAACTTCTTAGACTGCGTGGCCCGAGGCCTTCCTGTGTCCCCTCTGAGGGTCGACGTCTGACATTTTAGTTTCCATCCACACCGGCCCTCACGCTTCCGGGTGTCAGGACTGAACAAGACTGGGCGGCCATCATTGATTATCGTTTTTGTTTTGTTTTTCGTACAATAAAACCTCCGGCGTCAGGACATTTCACAGCGTCCAGAGCAAAACTCAGCAAGACAAAGTAAAGACTTTCTGACCCAAATGGCAAATGAATAGGTTGAGTTTGGAAGCTTACTGAAAACAAAAAATATTGAATCTAAATCAGATGATATAACCTCTAGTCATCTCAGCTAAATCACTCACACACACACAAAAAACATTTTTAAAAAGCCACATTAAAAAGTGTGTCCTACAGCACATGTTTTTCTCCATTATATAACTTCAGAATAAAATATTTCAGGAGAAAAGTTGGTCGCATTATCAGGCACAGGAAGGCATATGAATAGCACAACATGTCCGTGTGTGATTAGTACGTATTTGTGTATTTTCATGCATCATTAATACGCCACTGGGTTTGGCTTTTTGTGAGTCATCTAACGACACAACGTTGCTGTGAGTTGGGTTCAGGAAAAACATTACGGTCGGGGTCGGTTAAAATAACTACGTCAACAAAGTAAATGCACATAAACGATGTGAAATTGAGGATGAGGATGCGTTTACGGACTCCACGGCGTACAAATAACAAGCAAAAAGCAAGTAAAAGTGTTTTTTATGGCTAAATTGCCAACAAATTGGATTATCCCGAGTTACCAGAAATGCGATTGAGTCCTCAGACAATCAGGAGAGATTACGTTGAAAGAGATCCTTAAAGATTGATGAAATTAGTCAATCGACAGAGCGCACAATAGGAAAGTTGAGGAAAAGTCACTCGTTGGCAATCAGATCCCATCGTTACGTCTTCAGGGGGTTTCTTGACTTGACTTTGGGCTTCTGATGACGGGCTGTGATGAAGAGTGGAGGTGAAGGGTGTGGAGGACGGTGCCACTGCCCTCACAATTGTGACAATTTCTCAGAGATTTTGTGTCACAATCTGGTGGTGTAACTGCCGGTGAACGCCTCCAGTCGCCTGATGACGGAGTTGGAACCAACAGAGAGGAAGTCAAAGAGAGCCGGCGCGAACATAGTCTCTCTGATTGGACCGGCGCTAAGAACACAAGGAATAACTTTTCAAAACTTTTGTTCTGTGATGTCCGCGGCAGTGGGAACAGCCTATAGACCTCCGTGTGTCGGGTAATGAAGACACCAGTAAGGTGCGTGGCGTAAAAGCATGTTCTCTGGTTATTGATTTTCTTTTTCTCTGATTTTTTGCTCCAGCCTTTTGAACAATCCGACCACATTTGTTTGCTGAAAGCTTTAAACTCAATTGAAATATAAACGTCGCAGGCTGGATGGCAGATTCATCTTGCTAACAGGTTGAAGTGTGGAGAGTAAATTGTAAATCCTTTAAGAAACTCGTTTTATCCACCAGCTCTCCTGAGGGCTGTGCACTCCCTCCATGGTTTTGAAGTCGTGTTTTATTTACAATTGACGGCCATAGTCAGCAGGAAAACAGCGACCATTCAGTTATTCTTTTGTTATCTTCCGTTGGAAGCAGAGGATGGACATGATCTTATGATGTCTCCACTAGAATGAACGCCTATGGGTTGTAATGCCAATGCCGATATCATGTCCAAAATGGTCATAAGTTGCATTTTAATTATTGAGTTATGGCTAAAAGTGTGTTCTGTGAGTCTTATTATTCAGTCTCCAGTGCCGAAACCATAATGCACACTGGTGTCACTGGAGCGGAGGCATGGAAGTCCAGTACAGGATTATACTTCCCATTGGCGCCCATGCATATTGTACCATGATCAATAAAGCTTGTGGAAAGAAACGTGATATCTTTCATTGACTGACTTTTGAAACAATTTTGTTTACAGTAAATCTGCAAAACATTATTATTATTTTTTTTACAAGAATAATGTGTTTTCCTTTAAAAAATTAAAAAATAAACATATTTGAGAGATTTTTCAAAGTGCTTTTGATGGAACATAACTAGAGCTGGGCTCAGCTGGCGGACATTGTTGAAAGGCATTTGCTCAGCAAGACAAATGCCATCCGGTATTGTCATGGCCACCCCCATGGAGGCGTTTGAAAGGAGCTGCTTCAGAGCCCTTACATCTTCGGTAGGCAGTTTCTTTTTGGTATCATTGGGCCAAAAGTCCCAAAATAACCTTTCAGCATATTGTAATTGAAGCGGTTTGAGCGAAAACTATATTTCTGAAACTGCTCTCGGCTCTGTTTTCAGGCTTCAGTCACTCTGGCCCATGACAGCTGTTCCTAGTGAGCCTGTGTTGGCTGAATACAGATTCACATGCACATCCAGCTCACTGTATGAGGACGGGTGTTAAACAATGAATGACTGGTGTTCGTACAGGTTACTGCAGGAAGGACGGTGATGAAAGTCAAACACGCTCCCATTGGCTGTCGGGAACCTCAGATTTCCGTCTCTGCTCTTTGCAGATGATGTGGTTCTGTTGGTCCCATCACAACATGACCTTCAGCAGGTCACCGGGTGCAAAGTGGTTGTGATGACAGTCGGTACCTCCAGGTCTGAGGCCATGGTTCTCTGCCAGAGAACGGTGGGGTGAGATGGACCGGCGGTTTGATGCAGCACCAGCAGGGATGCTGGCATTGTGTTGTGGTGAAGAGGGAGCTGAGCAAAAGCAAAGCTCTGGATTCACCAGTTCATCTACGGTCAAGAGCTTTGAGCGGTGATCAAAAGGAGATCGCAGACAAAATGACCTTTCTTCTTAGAGCGTCTGGGCTCAGCCTTTAGAAGCTCAGACATCCGTGGTAGAGACGCTGCTCCTTTAGTGTTGAAAGAGGCGCATCGGGCATCTGATCTGGGCGACTGTGGATCAGTTGTTAGCAGATCCGTCTTTCAATCAGAGGATCGGTGGTTCATGTCAATGTGTCCTTCAGGAAGACTCTTAACCCTAATTGCTCACCGTTGCTGTGTCTATGGTCTAATGTATAAGTCGCTTTGGATAAAAGCCTCAGCTAAATGAAATGTAATGATCAGGGTGCCTTCTGGAAGTCTCCCTTGAGAGGTTTTCTGGGTGCTGAGGTTCTTCTGGTAGAGCTGCAGAGCGTTGCTGTTGAGAGGGACGTCTGAAATACCCTCGTGAGCCTACTACCCCCACAACCCGCCTCGGATAAGCTGAAGATAATGGATGGATGGTGCTATAAATACTCGTACAGCTTCTCGTATGAAGCGTGTGTACATGGGTGTGCTCGTCTGGAGGGGAGAGCGAGAGGATTTTCTCATTCTGGTCTTTGGCATTGCCTTCTCCAGAAAACTTGAATTACAAAACATGCTGAAAGGTTTTTATGGAATCGTTTCCATATGCCCTACAAACATACAGCCTTCCCCAGCTTATGTGTCATCTTATCTTCACATTAAAATATAACCGCTTTACCACATACAGTTTTCTTATTGTGCGAAACTTGAATTCATGTACTGCTGTGCTCCTTTATGTACATGGGGCACTTCGTGATAACAGACATTGAGACTTACGAGTACTCACAACATTGAATCCTCTTATTCCAAACAGAAAAATGTAAACTTAAGCCCAAATCCTGCATTCTGCAAAAATGTGTGTTTTTGTTAGCGAGCCATCGAGTAAACAGGAAAAACCTTTCGGCTGTTTGCTTCTTTCGGACTGGGAATTGGAAGATGCTCCGACATCCGACCAAATTGTTGCCATGGAGAGTGGAAACATTAAACCTCCCTCCAGCGCTTCATTCTCCGGTTATATTCAGACCTCAAGTGCAGAGAGACGCTTCAGCACAAGCCCGGAGCAGCTAGAAGCACATTAGATGAATGTCAGCATCAAAATGCGCTGCTAATTAAATCAAGACAAACTAACATCTTTAAGCCAACGTGGTTGAACATATGTTACGAAAATGAAGTTGGTAATTGAAAACATTGCATATTTTGTCAGCGCATGACTTGCTTGCTAAATCTATGGGGGGTTATTAACACCGATCAAGTTTCACACCAGCAGCCCATTTGCAAAGACAAATTAATTAATTTCAACTAATTCAAAACCACCCCCCCCATCCATGTTCCATTTTAAGTAATTTATGGCTAATGCTACGCCCAATATTCCCCACATCTGTTTAGTTTGACAAAGCAGTTTTTTTCCCCAAGTTGTGCGAAGAGAGGAGAAAATAACAAAAACATCCTTCTTGTTTGCAGCAGGAATAATGCATCATGGGAGAGAAATGGTCTCACATGACCGAGCCCGAAATCAAAGAGTCAATAATGGCCCGTGAAATGCATTCCCTCTTTGATCTGCAGGAGGTGCTCGATTATGTTTCATCAGTGACGTGAAAGGGAAAAAGGAATGATTTAAATCTACTGAATATGACATGAAGCCACAAAGACAGTGATAACCAGTTTTACTCCCTCTGAACATCTGACGAACATTAAGGAAGACGTTGAAGTTGCTTTGTAAACCTCAAACTCTTTGGAGTTGAGATTTACATAAACCTGTTACCATTCATCCATAATCGTGTCGCTCTTGAAACATTATGCAATTTAAAGGCCTTGGAGCTTGTGTCACACTTTTATATGGTGTAAAGAAGCGTTCTCACTAATCACATCAGAGATTTGTCTCTTTCTATAAGTGGTTTAAGGGACGGACAAATCTCATCCCACAAATCTCTTATTTGATCTCATTTGACATGAAATTGCTTTGCCAGAATTTTGCAATTCAAGGCGGTAAAGATTGGAAATATACTGTTGGAGGGTTGATGCGTCATTGTGACACGTTCCCACCTGCAGGCCTCTGCAACTCCTCCCCTGTCCACTAGTTGCTCATGTTTAGTTTTCCCACCTACCTGCACATCTGTTCTTGGTTTAATTATCAGCGTCGGACTTCATGATTTAATATTTTCTCAAAGTGAAGTAATTCCTGGTATTGGGGGCCATGGAAGACTTGGAGGCTTTATCTGGTGCCCCTGGTTCTTTAAGTCAAAGTCCCTTTAATCTTTTCCAATTGGCAATGTTTCGTCACACGACGAGGACACGCCTCCTCCCTCTGTTGCATGTTTTAGATTTGTGAGGAGAAATTGTGAGAAGCAAATTTAGTGGCCAAACTGTGGCATTACATGCTAATGCTATTGGGCCCGGAAATACTTTTCCCCATAGACATATGATGGGAAAGTCTATAACTCTGGATGCAGAACCAGTGCAGAACATCCAGGTAACTTTATACTCTGAATACAAACATTTTTGGCCTTCTGCATCTGAGCACGGAGCAACTGAGCAACATTCATAGCGTTGAACAGGACGTGCTAAAAGGTGCTACCTTTGATATTGAGATCATATAAATTGCCTCCTCACAGCTCTCAACATGGCGATGGCTGAGCCGGTGGCAAACAGCGCAAACAACAGCAACAGTGCTGACAGCTGAAAGTGTTTCCCTGAGGGGAACCGGTGGGTGGGCGCTACGCTTCAACATCAGCGGCAGTGCTAACTGCTAGCATGCTAACGAGTCAAATAGCATGAGGAGGCTGGTCTCATCCAATTCCACAGAGGAAGGAAGACGTCCTTCTCTGCTCAGGTGGACATTAATCCTCTTTATCTGAACATAGACAACAGTCGTTCCCACTATATTAATCTCTCAATGTCATCCACAGAACCTTTCCAGGTTGTTTTTGTACTTTTGAAAAGAAGCTCACTTCCCTGTTTTGGCTGCTTTCGCTGACCTCCTGCGGCGTCCGCCTCACCTTGCTGCAGTGATCTATAAGTGTTCTCCGAGGGGCGGTCACTTCATCATCACAGCCCCGCTGGATGTGTTTATGGGTGCATCAGGACACACTTTAACTACAGCTGTGCGGCGATACACTGATTTACAGCTCGCTGTTCTTCTCCTCACCTTGTCTCAGAAGACCTTTCCTGCTTGGCTCGTTTTCTGCACTTTGGGAAGGATTCCTGTTGCCAGTAACTTTATGAACTATGATATTATGTGAAGGAGTTTGTTGGCAGGTGTGCGTTTAATCCAACATGAGATAAAGGCACACATTTAAGATGCATCGTGCTTTAAGGCACCCCCCGCCTGCTGAATATCTCAACATTCCTCCGAAGTTTGACAAATCCATTTCAGCCCCTGAACACTTCATCCGACAAACAAATCTGATCTCCATCTTCTTTTATTTTATTTGCAAATTTGGTGTGGTGAAATGTAATGAAAAGCCAGGAGGATGCGGCGTTACACCATCAAACAGCCTCTGCTGTGATATTATACCGAGGCAATAAGCTCCCTAAGTTAAGGGGGTTTAAAACAGGCCGTGTGACGTAATATTTGAATGAAGGAGTTCAGTAAAGTTGCCGTGAATTCATTATTGAATGACAAATGAACAGCGTGAATTACAAGCATGTAGAAAAGCTCCAAAACAATAAAAACTGTTTGATAAAAGACTTCCTAATCCGAGTCAGAGTTCCCGCTAAAGTCTCCGTGAGAATCAATTTCTTCATGATTCGTTCTGCAGAGGGACGCTGCGAAATGTTTTCCAGTCCCTGCTGGATTTATGAAGTGTGTGTGTGTGTGTGTGTGTGTGTGTGTGTGTGTGTGTGTGTGTGTGTGTGTGTGTGTGTGTGTGTGTATAATGGAGTTTCAGCAGAGATCAAAATGGAGCTGACGGGGCCAAATGTCCTACAAAGTGCAGAACAAGAACAAAAGCCTGTTCATTTCCTATTAGCACAACAAAAGGCATTAAGTATTGCTGTGTTTTTTTTTTATGCGCTTTAATAATTTATTAAACAAAGTATCTGGGGTGAATATTTGCCCACAGCTCTTTCATAACTGTCAAAATGTGATATTTATTTTTCCTTTTTGAAGTCTTGATCTTTCAGAGGAGTAAACGAAGCTCACTCCTCACTGCACGGCTCTTTCTTTACGTCTGGCATACTAAATATGTCGTGATTGTGCAGTTGTTCGACAGATGTTCGAACCCTAAAAGACCAGAAAGACGATGATCTCGATCAGCGTCTCACTATAAGGGATTATATTCGACGTGAAGACGTGTTTTCTTTCGCTAAAGTCGGGGCGGGTTGGGCAATAAATAAATAAATAAATCAGTATGATGTTTATGATGTAAGTATCTCAGGGACTTTAAAACTAAATGTTATGAAACTATGACGTCAAATGTGTGTTTATTCTTTGATCAGAGAGTTCTTGATCTAAAGATGCTATACATGTCACGGTTCGTGGTACAGAGAGGACCCAAACGCCAAGGCAACGGTGTAACGTAACTTTATTTCCGAGGAAAAGGCGGAAAAAGGCAAAACAAGGCTCCAAGCCAGGCACAACACGGGCACTCACCACAAATGACCACGAACAGACAATTAACGATCGGACAAGAGACACACCGGGCTTAAATACCAAGGGAAGACACAGACTCAGCACCTGTGGGTAATGGGGAACAGGTGGAAACAATCGGGAATCAGGAGAGACAATCACAGGGGAAGGAAGTGCAGGGACACACAGGAAACACGAGGCAGGACTTCACAATAAGACACAAGACAGACACTTCGTGACAATACATGAGTTTCTGTTGCCTCTCCACAGCTCTCAACATGGCGGCGGCTGAGGAGCTAACAGCGCAAACAACAGCAACAGTGCTGACAGAGCCAACCGGGTTTACCTGAGAGGGAACTGGAGGCTGGAGGCAGTAAAGAACATTTTATTATTCAACCCAAGCACAGTTGGTTTCTTTTGTTAAATAAAAGAAATGTTCTGATCGATATCTCTCAGGGTCGGGTAAAAAAAAAAAAAAGGGTAATATTGCTAGAAATATGAAAAAGTAAAAAGATTTCAGTATTTAATCAACAAGCAGTATTTTTTAGTCTTGGATTTCTTTCTCGACCAAACAGAAATTGAAGAAATGAGGATTTTAACTTTGAAGAAAAGGGGAAAATGTTTTCAAATACCAACACTGGAAACCAAATGAGAGGCAGCGGCCGCATCAACGAGTGCTGAGGGGAAGTCGACCGCCCGACACCAACCAGCCACAGAACAAAAGATCCTTTCATTCACACGACAGCCTCCCATTAAGAATCATATCCAGTCTTTGTTTGTGCGGCTGGTCATGGTCGTCCATAGAGACTATTTACTGAATAGAGCGGTTTTATTAACTGATTTCAAGTGTGAACGAGGAAACGTCCTCCACATTTACATTTACATGCACTTATTGGTTAAAGAAGAATTCAATAAAGATGTGAATACATTCATGTAAAAGTAGATTGCATTAAAAATCTATCTAGTTATAAAATATTTTTTTATCTGATGAATTGAATTTCCCTTAGGGGATCAATAAAGTACTTATCTATCTATCTATCTATCGAATAATCGATTAATCCAAAATAATCATCAACGGATTAATTATGAAAATACTGGTTAGTTGCAGCACTAAACTTCTTACTAACAGCCACACATCATTCATATCATTCATATTCTAAACACAGTCATTATCACACATCACAAGCACAAAAACAATCAATATATCTACATTTTGTGTTTTTTCATCTGAAACATGACGACGAGTCCCGAGCACAACCCGGAATAGCTGATGAGTCCACGACTTGTTTGGTTTATGCAGAAGTTAGCCGGCTACAACGGCCACAACAGAACCGATACACATAAAAAAAGATGGCCGCCGCTGTGACCGTCCTGCGAACGTCGATTTGAAAGGGAAAGTTCCTCCTGCTCACATTTTCTTTCTATGGGATGTATAGAAAAGTAATGCAAACAGTACTCCACCACTGGATGCTGGAAATGTTTTGCAGCTATTCTCCCCAGAATCTGGCTTCCTTCCAACACACACACACACACCAGTGCAGTGTTGGAGTGGAATTTCTAAAAACCCGCCTCAGGCGTCTCAGCATCCGCTCAACTGAGCCTGCAGCACCCCATGAAGCCTGGCGCGCTCACAGACGGGCAGAGTTAGCTCAAAGTTAGCTCTTAATTAGCTCAGAGTTAGCTGTTAAGTAGCTCAGAGTTAGCTGTTAAGTAGCTCAGAGTTAGCACTTCATTAGCTCAAAGTTAGCTCTTAAATAGCTCAGAGTTAGCACTTCCTTAGCTCATAGTTAGCTCTTCTTTAGCACTTCATTAGCTCATAGTTAGCGCTCACCATTAGCCACATCGTACCTGCAGAGGAGGGCACAGCTCGGCACTAGTACGCTGACCTACTTTCCTCCGTTAAAGCCCGGCGGCCTCAGCTCAGCCTGGAAATCGATTGTTCTCCGTTCGGAGGAGAGGAGCCTCGACCAGCCGGCCAGCAGAGCGAGGGAGGTGCAGGATGTTGGATAACGAGAGCGATATTACACTTCATATTCTCGCTCGCATGCAGACGAGCACATTCCCATTGACACATTGACATGGACTAGCGGAGCCTGGGATCGAACCACCGACCCACTGATTGAAAGACAGACTTGCTAACCACTGAGCCACAGTTGCCCTCACACAGCCTCCATCTTTTATTCCTTCAACCACCTTCTGGGCTCCTTCTGACCAACAATGGGTTCTTTTGTTGAGAAGCATTTTCTGAATGCGCTGCGTTCAAAGAATGCTCCCAAAACCCAAAATATGATGTTTTCATGCGCCGTAAAAAAAAAGAAAGTTCTATTCTGAACACAACTCAGGAAGATGAGAGGGCACGTAAGCGATCTTGTGATCTTGGTGTCGCGGAGACATCCGATTTAAAGTCACTCTCACCCCCCGAGCCCACTTTTCTCTTCCCATTTAGCGCATTTTACACTTCCACTTCAGGCAGTCAGCCGTGCTGCCGCCGACACCTCGGAAAGAAGTGCGACAAAAGTAAAAAAACTTCAATTACATCTGAATTTCCAAAAGACTTCCACTGGGCTCTGACTCACGAGCCTCCCGGGAACAGAAAGCCCAGCCGGCCTCGTTCCACTTCCATCTCTCCCCAGTATGTAAATCAAAATGTATTTAACCCAGCGGGTCAAGCTGTGCTGCTGGTAGTTTGTTCCCAAGGTTGTGTGTGTGTGTGTGTGTGTGTGTGTGTGTGTGTGTGTGTGTGTGTGTGTGTGTGTGTGTGTGTGTTATGTTACACTGTGCTCGTCATCCAAATTACATCTCAACTCTCAAACTGCGTTACGACGCCCATTACCGAGTCCGCGCAGGAGGGGGAGCTCGGTAAACTCACAGAGCGCCGCAGGTGTCGGCCCAGAATCCTCAGCAACACATTAGAGGAAAATGGCGCCGTGACTTCACAGCGAGATGCAGATATCGTCGCCTCGCCGTGAAGTCACGCCGCCATTTTCCAGTAACTACGCAGCCTTTCTTTCTGTAACCTCGGCGGCACTGAATCATCTCTCTGAGCCCGGTTGCTCGATATCTCCTGATCACCCCCCGCGCCCCCCGCCCATGGTGTTTTCATGCTCCGAGATTAAGATCTCACTCCGGCAAGCGGAAGCAGAGAAACGTTGCCGCCCGTCGCCATCTTCCCACGAAAAAAGAAGAAAACATGTAAGTTTATTTAATTTGTATTAACCTGTAGAATTATTACATTATTATTATTGCTGTTAATTCTGTAATTTAACCAGATTCAAGGATATTAATCAACGTCTGCATCTCACTGCTGCATTTTATTTCTTAAACTGCAACTTTTATAACAATTTTTTGTTGCTTTTTGACATTTTTTTCATGTTTTAATGAATTAATGAATTGTTTTTAAATCTTGTTTTCTGCATTATGTTTTGATGCTTTTAATAATTTAATGTGAAGCATTTTGCATCTCCTTGTTGGTGAAATGTGCGCTACAAATAAGCTTGCCTTGCCTAAAAGGTTTCGGCAATTATAATAATATGAATAATTATAATAATCGAGCAAACATTTACATAGAACATTAAAAGACAGTAGATGCTAAAATAGAAAGTTTGTATTTAATTTATAGAATAACCTGTTTTTTTTAATTACTGGCTTTTTTAATGTATTTTTATCAAATTGATAATCGAACTTGAATCGAACTTGAATGAAATTGAAGGAACTTCACGCTGCCATTAGCAAACAACAAACTGATCACCCGGAGGCTGCCTTTGTTGTTGCGGGGGATTTTAATCATTCCAACTTAAAGACGGTGCTCCCCAAATTCCACCAGCACGTTTCCTGCCACACCAGAGGAAACAAAACTTTGGACCATGTTTACACAAACATGGCTGCTGCCTACACCGCGACCCCCCTCCCCCACCTCGGACAGTCGGATCACCTCTCTTTGTTCCTCACCCCCAAATATTCACCCCTCATCAACCGTGTGAAGCCATCAGTGAGGACCATCAAGGTGTGGCCAGCAGGGACAGACTCTGTACTCCAGGATAAGTTTCAACACACGGACTGGAGTATGTTTGCTTCTCGGGCCACCTGTGGCTCACACACTGACATTAACATCTATCATTCCTTCCTCTGTCATGGATTACATCACCACCATCATTGATGGCGTCACCACAGAGAAGCAGATCACCACATACCCCAACCAGAAACCATGGATGAGCAAGGAGGTGCGACTCCTGCTAAAGGCCCGCAACACGGCCTTCAGATCGGGGGATGCACAGGCCTACAGCACATCCAGGACTAACCTGAGGAGGGGCATCAAGAAGGCCAAGAACTGCTACAAGCAAAAAATAGAGGGTCACTTCTCCAACTCCGACCCCAGACGCATGTGGCAGGGCATCCAGGCCATCACTGACTACAGACCCAGCAACCTCACCCCCACAGCCACAGACATCTCCTTCCTGAACGAGCTTAACCACTTCTATGCTCGCTTCGAGAGGGAAAACAGAGACAGAGCCACCAAGACAACTCTCCCAGCAGATCACCAGCCCACCACACTCTCCTCCACTGCTGTCCACACAGCACTGAGCCGGATCAACGCACGCAAGGCGGCTGGACCTGACGGCATTCCTGGTCGTGTGCTCAGGGCATGTGCGGAACAGCTCACTGGGGTTTTCACGGACATCTTCAACCTGTCCCTTGCCCAAGCAGCTGTACCAACATGCTTTAAAACCACATCCATCGTGCCAGTGCCGAAACACTCCAAGCCGACGTGCCTCAACGACTACCGCCCTGTAGCACTCACACCCATCATCATGAAGTGCTTTGAGCGGCTGGTCCTGGCACACCTGAAGGACTCCCTCCCACCCACACTGGACCCACTCCAGTTTGCCTACCGCAGCAATAGGAGCATAGACGATGCAGTCTCCTCAGCACTGCACTCTGTGCTCACACACCTGGACAACACCGACACCTACGCGCGATTGCTGTTTGCTGACTTCAGCTCGGCTTTCAACACTGTCATCCCCTCCAAGTTAATCACTAAACTTGGAGACCTGGGCACCAACACCTCCCTCTGCAACTGGATTTTGGACTTTCTGACTAACAGACCTCAACATGTTAGGTCAGGCCATACCTGCTCCACCACCATCTCACTCAGCACCGGTGTGCCACAGGGCTGTGTACTCAGCCCATTCCTCTACTCCCTCTTCACCTACGACTGCAGACCTATGCATGGATCCAACTCCATCATCAAGTTCGCAGACGACACCACGGTGATTGGTCTCATCAGCAACAACGATGAGACAGCCTACAGGGAAGAGGTACAGCACCTGGCCACATGGTGCGCCAAAAATAACCTGCTCCTGAACACCAGCAAAACCAAGGAGCTCATCGTGGACTTCAGGAAGGAGAAAAGAAGCAAGCATGCGCCCATCCACATCAATGGGATGGATGTTGAGCGTGTCTCCAGCTTCAAGTTCCTGGGGACCCACATCTCGGAAGACCTGTCTTGGACCACCAACACCTCCAGCCTTGTCAAGAAAGCTCACCAGCGCCTCTTCTTCTTGAGGACACTGAAGAAAAACCATCTGTCTTCAGCCATCCTGGTGAACTTTTACCGCTGTGTGATCGAGAGCATCCTAACCAACTGTGTCACAGTCTGGTATGGGAGCTGCTCTGTTGCGGAGCGCAAGGGACTGCAGCGGGTGGTGAAAACTGCCCAACGCATCACAGGAACTCCACTTCCGGCCATTGAGGAAATCCAGAGGAAACGCTGTCTGCGTCGAGCTCGCAGCATTCTCAAGGACGCCTCCCACCCTGCACACAGACTGTTTTCCCTCCTGCCCTCAGGCAGACGGTTCAGATGCTTCCGGACAAGGACCAGCAGACTGAGGAACAGTTTCTTCCCCAGAGCTGTTTCCTTATTGAACTCTGCCCCATGCTGACACCCCCCCTACTCCCCAACCACCTCCACCCACAAACCCATCTCCTCGTCATCTCCCCCCACTGACCAAAGACTTTACACCTGCACTCAAACACTTTTGAACTGTCTGCACTAAAAACTGAGCATTGCACTAGTCTAGTAACGTTAGGCAGCTACTGTTTATTATTATTATGCACTATTTAACGTTCACTCAATCTGTATTACTTAACTTATCATATGCCCATTTGCCTTTTGTAAATTATGTTTATAGTTCCTGCTTATAGTCTACCTACATTTAATGCACAAATCAACCTGTATAACATGTACATATTACCGCAATCAATCTGTATATCCCGTACCTATATCACTAACTTATTATCTGTAAAATACTTATTATTATCTGTATATTGGTATTTACTGCTATTGCACTTCTGGTTGGATGCTAAACTGCATTTCGTTGCTCTGTACTTGTACATGTGTAATGACAATAAAGTTGAATTTTATTTAATCTAATCTAATCTAATCTAATCGACTAATTCAAATAATGATTGAGATATTAATTATTATTTTTTAAGTCGTTAGTAGTCACCCTCAACCAACACCTTCTAAACACAGTCTTCATCAAACCGCCCACGTACACACAACCTGCATGCAAGACCTCCTGCCTGCACGGTTTAACTTCAACGTGCAGCTGCACACTTCTAAAGACTAGAAGAAGAAGAGGAAGAGGAGGATGGGGGGGGGCTGCTTGATTCAAGAGCCCCTTGCCTCACGTTCACCATTACGCTGATGCTCACTGCACCCTGGTGTGACGGGTCACTGAAAGTCTATAGCGCGTTGCAGAGTTGAACCCACACACACACACACACACACACACACACACACACACACACACACCCTATAAATAAACTGGTTGAGAATATGGAGATGGACGACAGAGGGAGGAAGGCTGGAGAGACTCTGCAAAGGGTGATCAATAAATCTCTAATCTCTTGAGAATTCTCTCCTCCCATATCCCTCTGCGCAACCAGCCCACACACACACACACACACACACACACGCACACACACACAGACCTCCAGCTGCCTGCAGGTCTGGTCTCGTTATATCGACTGGGATTGGGAGGAGACTGATTTGTTGCAGCGGCGCTCGGTTTGTCAGACGCGGTGACAGCAGTCATCAAGTCCCACGGCAAAGTCAGAGTGGAGGGACACACACACACACACACACACACACACACACACACACACACACAGCTAATATGCTGCTGCTTATTTCCCTAACGACAGGTGCTAAAACCGGCCCGTAAATCACGGCGTCCATGTGCACGTCCTCTCCAGCGGACCGTTGGGTGGAAACACGCCGCATCTGTGTGCAAACACTTTGGTGCTTATTTAATTCAATTTAATTTGTAGTTTTACGATTAAATAACTTTTGAACGAGGAGGAGAAGTCGTGTCGTGTCACCTGCGGAAAATTGCTTTCTCGTACCGTAAATTGGTGATTCGGTTTCGAGTCATCAAGGTTCTTGTTCTTTCTTTGAAAATGTTCTGGAATTTCCCGAGCAGACATTTTTTTTATTCATTAAAGAGGAATCATATTAAAGTAAATGACTCTCGGTCCCCGGGCCCCTCAAGTGTTGTCTCGTCTTAATGTGCCCTCATTTGAGGACGGCTTCCGAGGGAACTCGAGTCGCTTTGCCTTATTCGCGCAGGTCCTTGAAGGCATCGCAGGTCCTTGAAGGCCCCTCAGGACCGCTGTGTCATCACGAAGGTGCAGCACAGACATGACAGCACAGACGGCTCTAATTGGCAGAAACGACCTCCTTTTCCTTTACGGTAGCGTTAGCATCCTGAGGGAGCAGCCAGCGCTAACGGCTTATTTTCTGCCGCTTCTATTTGTATTGTTATCACTTACAAGATGCATTTTAGGTGCAATTCATGATGCGTTGCTTTTTCGGGAGTCGGAGCGGGGAATCACAAGTCGGAAAACTTAAATGGGATCCGCTCCAGCCACGTTAGCTGGGACAAGTAGAGCATCACTAGTTGATAGAAACACATTAGGGTGTCATTACACAGCCAAACACAGGACTGTGCTGTATGTATGACTGACTTTAATACAACTGAAGAACTAATAAACTACATATTATTTTTAAAGCCACGCGGAGCGGCCATCTTGGTTTTCGAAGTCGGGGGTTTGTCCGACTTTCCAGGTCAGAAATCCGACTTAAAGCTGTTGTCCAGTTTCCGACTTCACGGTTCTCACGTGGAATGAAGCAAAAGTAACGCGTAAAAAGAATTAGAACAGAAACCACAAACGTCAGGTGATGGAGGAACAGGATTTATTACCAAAGGATTTAATTTGTGTCAATACGCGACACAGAAACAATTTAGAAAACGTAGAAAAACCCACTTGAGATTCAGACGTTTCAGACCGGTCGACAAAAACAAATCCAACACCTTATAACTGGACCGAGCAGAGCACAGCAGTGCAATTTCCTTCAAGTACTGATGGGAAATGCAGTTCCTCACATGAAGCCGGCATGAACGTAGATGGATGTGGAAGCAAACTGGCCATCAAGACGTCAATAACATTAAAAACGTAGATGAAATCAAAGAGGATGTATCGCTCAGACAATCATTATAGAGTGCAGTACCTAAACCACTCAAACACATCAATACACTCAATATATATATTATTATTATATATATAATATACATATTGCATTATTGCATTTAAACCCAGAGGGAGCAGAGGGCCTCGTGCATGCGTCTAATAGACAAGCGAATCTGGGAAACTAATTTATTGAACGGATAAATTGGAAAAGCGGACCCCCCAGGGCTGTTAACCTCTTCAGCAGACTCCTCCGCCATCAAAGTGTTTATGAGCATCCGAGCCGAGTACAGACCCCGAGCGCTCCACACATGTCATGCTGTATTCTATAAATACATTAATACACAATATTTCCCTCACTATGAGCGTCATGGCGCTTCACTGCAGCGAGAAGAGATCCCCCAAAACGAACTGCTGCAGTGAGTAAAGGACCTTTCTGCCCATTGATGGACGAGGAGAAGATGCCATAAAGTATTTAGAGAAGATATTTCAGGCTGCGTATGGACACGTGTCCGTAAAACGTCCTGCAGGAACAATAAATAATAAATAGAGAAGCGTTCACTGATGTTTATGTTTAGGCGGAGAGAAGCCCTGCTTGGATTTGATTGTTAACAATGGGAGCTAATGTCTGTGGAATGTAAAGGGCATCCAGTTATAAGGTGTTGGATTTGTCTGAAACGTCTGAATCTCAAGTGGGTTTTTCTACGTTTTCTAAATTGTTTCCGTGTCGCGTATTGACACAAATTAAATCCTTTGGTAATAAATCCTGTTCCTCCATCACCAGACGTTTGTGGTTTTTGTTCTTCTTTTTTTTTACGCGTTACTTTTGCTTCATTCCACATGAGAACCGGAAAGTCGGAAACTGGACGACAGCTTTAAGTCAGATTTCTGACCCGGAAAGTCGGACAAACCCCCAACTTCGAAAACCAAGATGGCCGCTCCGCGTGGCTTTGAAAATAATATGTAGTTTATTAGTTCTTCAGTTGTATTAAAGTCAGTCATACATGCAGCACAGTCCTGTGTTTGGCTGTGTAATGACACCCTAATGTGTTTCTATCAACTGGTAAACTCCAGAGGGAGTTTGCACCTCAGGGTGCGCCTGCCGTATAAAAGGCCGCCGTCCAGCCCGACAGCGCTGAGCCATCGGGAGCTAAACGCCTCCCAGGAGACGGACGCATGGCTGCAGCCCACATCCAGCCAGGCTGTAAAGTAAAGATGAGTTCCTCATAAGCCTGCAAAGAAAAACTCCCATCGGTGACGTTGACTGTTTCCATTGTGCTGCGGTTCTGTCTGACGGCCTTGGATCCGGTGGGTTTCTGAATGGCGGCGCTCACACATACACAACGTGCCGGAGGTGTTGTCCTCGCTCATGCCTTGATGCCACAGAGCGTAAATAAGAAGAGGACGTGGTTATCGTGACGTCACCCGTTTGGTTTGGGGACTGATCTGAAGCCTCGGGTTCAATCCAAGATGGCGTCGCCATGTTGATGTTTTTTAGCAGACGTTACCATATTTGGAATGTGGAGGAGCGACATAGAGACTTTGTATACGTCTCTGGTAGCGACAGCGACCTGTCAATCACCTTGTAGCCCCGCCCCTAAAGCATCCCCTGCTTTATGGTCTGTTTGACTCTAAATGAGCATAATTTACTAAATGAACATCATGCTGTATTGAAGAAGACTTGAAACTAGAGATTGAGACATAAACTCATGTTTACAATGTTTACTGAGGGAATACATCAAGAGAGAAGTAGAGTCATTTATATAGACTTCTATACAACCAGAGGAGTCGCCCCCTGGTGGTCAGGAGAGAGAATGCAGCTTTAACACATGAAG
This sequence comes from Cottus gobio, assembly GCA_023566465.1. Lineage (NCBI taxonomy): Eukaryota > Metazoa > Chordata > Actinopteri > Perciformes > Cottidae > Cottus > Cottus gobio. The sequence continues at coordinate 3,417,716 of CM042224.1, read as the reverse complement.
CATAGACTTCTATACAACCAGAGGATTCGCCCCCTGGTGGTCAGGAGAGAGAATGCAGCTTTAACACATGAAGCATAGACTTCTATACAACCAGAGGAGTCGCCCCCTGGTGGTCAGGAGAGAGAATGCAGCTTTAACACATGAAGCATAGACTTCTATACAACCAGAGGAGTCGCCCTCTGGTGGTCAGTAGAGAGAATGCAGCTTTAACACATGAAGCATATACTTCTATACAACCAGAGGAGTCACCCCCTGGTGATCAGGAGAGAGAATGCAGCTTTAACACATGAAGCATATACTTCTATACAACCAGAGGAGTCGCCCCCTGATGGTCAGTAGAGAGAATGGCGCTTTAACACATGAAGCATAGACTTCTATACAACCAGAGGAGTCGCCACCTGCTGGTCATAGAGAGAAGTTTTAAGACGCTTCCCCATTGGCTTCACTCGGCAGACACTGAGGTTGCCGCCTGGTTAACACTCTTTACTCTTTCCTGCTCTTTCCTGCTCTCACTCCTTCAAGTGTTCACTCCCACCATCAATCATTTTGCGGTGCCACTTTTCCTGGAGACCAAACTGAAGCATCTTCTTTTTATGCAACCAAAAAAACCAACGTGCCACTGTTTCTGCCTTCGCCACTGAAGGACTTCATTACTCTCACGAGATCATTCGTCAGTAAAACGTGAACATTTTGAACAAACAACTGGTGCACATGAAAGAGGTCCCCTCTCTAAAGGTTCCTTTAAAGGTTCCTATAGAGAAGTCACCTCTCTAAAGGTTCCTTTAAAGGTCCCTATAGAGAAGTCACCTCTCTAAAGGTTCCTTTAAAGGTTCCTATAGAGAAGTCACCTCTCTAAAGGTTCCTTTAAAGGTCCCTATAGAGAAGTCACCTCTCTAAAGGTTCCTTTAAAGGTTCCTATAGAGAAGTCACCTCTCTAAAGGTTCCTTTAAAGGTTCCTATAGAGAGGTGACTAAAGGACCTTAAAGGATTTCAGGGTTGTTTTGTTATTAAGTCCCTTCAGAACTTTTTAAAAACTCACATCTTAAGCGATCTTTTAAAGTCTCGCTAGTTAACATTCGGCGGGAAGTGATTTGCCCGCGTGTGACTTCAAAGTTAATATTATTTCGTCACGATTTGGTATATTTTCTATAAATTTGTCACATCTAACGGCAGAACGGAGCACACGCCTTCTCCGTTCCCACGATAATGGCCCCGTATTCCCAGGCAGCCGTCTGGTGCATTCAGGTGCTACTAATGACAGATGGAAAAGGCAGTACCTGCACACTGTGCGTGTGTGTGTGTGTGTGTGTGTGTGTGTGTGTGTGTATGTGTGTGTGTGTGTGTGTGTGTGTGTGTGTGTGTGTGTGTGTGTGTGCGTGTGTATGTGTGTGTGTGTGTGTGTGTGTGTGTGTGTGTGTGTGCGTGTGTGTGTGTGTGTGTGTGTGTGTGTGTGTGTGTGTGTGTGTGTATGTGTGTGTGTGTGTGTGTGTGTGTGTGTGTGTGTGTGTGTGTGTGTGTGTGTGTGTGTGTGTGTGTGTGTGTGTGTGTGTGTATGTGTGTGTGTGTGTGTGTGTGTGTGTGTGTGTGTGTGTGTGTGTGTGTGTGTGTGTGTGTGTGTATGTGTGTGTGTGTGTGTGTGTGTGTGTGTGTGTGTGTGTGTGTGTGTGTGTGTGTGTGTGTGTGTGTGTGTGTGTGTGTGTGTGTGTAACACTGACTAAATAATCCCCCTGAAAGGAAATATGGACAGAACTGAAGCGGTTGGCCTCACACGACGCAGCCTTTGTGATGAAAAACACTTTGGCAGTAGCGAGAAGCAAATCTCTGACAATGAAAGTATGGGATCAAACAATGAAGGAGGGAAGAGGAGGAGGGGAGGGGGGGGGGGAGTAAAGAGGGAGGCAGGCGAGATAGAGGGTAATGGAAAGCTCAGCGGACAGTGACCAATGAGACGTGTTCCAGGGAATGGAGGTGGCATAACAAATCAGAACTGGAGGGGAGAGAAATGGAGACCAATGAGAGCCGCCCTGCAGAGGAGAGTGGCATAACAAATTATTAATGGGAATAAGAGAGGGGGGAGGAGGGGGAGGCACACAACAGTCCCGGGAGAACGGTGAGACCAAATGCAGCGAGGTGGCATCAGACGGGGGATGGGGAGGGGGGTAACAAATAGACTCGTTCACTCAGAGGGGTAGAGCTCCACGACGCATCAGAGGACCGGAGGTCCTGGTTCATATCTGTGTGGAGGTCGGGGGGGTTGGGGGGACTCATGGGAGGCCGAGTCTAGTCGAAGAACTGGATCTGTATCTCATTCGTTCTGCAGGAACACGAGACTGCATTGGTTTTCAAAAGCAAGAGGCGAGTCACCAAAACGGTGCGTAGAAAGAACTTCAGTCATTAATACGAGTCTGCAATTTATTAGTTGTAAATTTACAAATCCGTTGCAAGACCCAAGTCCTATCAAGGAGGTGGCGTACATGAAGCTGGAGGGGCGCACATCCCGTGTTTCACATGGATTCAGACCGCTACAGGGACCCCGGCTGGGGGGGCGGTGGCTCATGGGAGCAGCTCAGACCGCTACCGGGACGAGGTCATCAAACAAACCCTGACCTCTAAGGAGGAGGACATCCTCACTCGTACGCCATCGTTATAAAACGAGCTCCGTCATCGGCCATCTTTGAAAACGCGTGTCACGTGACCGCTAACAGGAAGCAGATGTTGGTGGAGGAAGAACGGATGAACGGATGAAAAGAGGGAGCGGGGATTCCTTCGCTCGGACCGACGGCGGAACAGTTTTGGAGTATTTATAATTCATCTCCTGACGTTACGAAGACTGAACTAATAATAATTTAGTCATCGAAAAATAATTAATCTTTAATGACGACCGTGTGTGTGTGTGTGTGTGTGTGTGTGTGTGTGTGTGTGTGTGTGTTCACATGAACAGGCTTGTTCGCTTTTGTGTCACTCAGCCTCGCCGCCCCAACCTCTGTGTGTGTGTGTGTGTGTGTGTGTGTGTGTGTGTGTGTGTGTGTGTGTGTGTGTGTGTGTGTGTGTGTGTGTGTGTGTGTGTGTGAGTTTACGCTCATGCTTCAGCTGAGCAAGGCCATCTATAAACCCCTTAACACTCCTTCACTCTGTCTCTCTCTCTCGGTCTCCTCTGACATTTTACTTCCTTGTTGCTTAATTGCGCTGCTCTTTCGCTCCGTTCACACCCTAACCTCCCCTCTCTCGTCCTCCTCCTCCCCCGCTCCCATCATTAACACCTCACTCCCCATAGCATCCCCCCTTCCTCCCCCTGCCTCCCCTCCCATCATTATCTCTTCTCCCTCACATCTCTTTCTCTCCGTCGCTGCGTCCATATCCCCTTTTCCTTTGCGTCCTTACCTTGTCATCCTTTACCCTCCCGCCATCCACCTCCCCTTTCATCTCAGCCTCGCCTCCCTCATCTTCCTCTCGCAGCCACCATTTCAAATCAGCACCATGTCCACCCTTCTCAACGTGGTAAATCCAGCTGGGGCTCGATCCGGCCGCCGCCGCCCCGGAGAGTGGACATAGAGGGCGATGTTAAGAAGAGTATTAATCACATAAGAGGTTTCTCAGCTATTTCTTTTCCCTTCTGCTCGCACACACACACACACACACACACACACACACACACACACACACACACACACACACTCCCACACAGCAGCTGCGTAGCAGGGAGCCTTCTGCACTTCCAGTTGGATACGCAGGTAATAAGATGGAAGGGTTAGCACTGAAGGCTTCAAAAGGCATCAAACAGAACTGGGCGGACCAGAACACGCGGGTGAAAAGCGAAGTGCGTGGGGTTGTTTTGTCAAAAGGCTTTGAATGCAGCAATAAGACTGGAGAGGAGAAATAAGAACTCAACCCAGTTACAGTTTCAATAGTTTTATAAACGCTATCAGTACAGTTTTATTGGTATAATAATCATAATCACAAGATGAAGCGTAGCGGCCTTAAAATCACTCACAGGGTGGTTGGATGGTCCAACAGACAGAATCATTCAGCCAGGAGGCCGCTGTCATGTGACCTGCGTACTTCAGTAACTTCTGTATTTAATTTAACCCAAACGGCCATCTTTTCCTAAACCTAACTAAGTATTTCATCATCTTTTCCTAAACCTAACTAAGTATTTTACGAAGATAAAGACCTGAGATGAATAAAGAGATAAATACTTGATATGAATAAATAGATAAAGACCTGAGATGGATAAAGAGATGAAGACCTGAGATGGATAAAGAGATAAAGACCTGAGATGGATAAAGAGATAAAGACCTGAGATGGATGAAGAGATAAAGACCTGAGATGGATAAAGAGATAAAGACCTGATATGGATAAAGAGATAAAGACCTGAGATGGATAAAGAGATAAAGACCTGAGATGGATAAAGAGATAAAGACCTGAGATGGATGAAGAGATAAAGGCCTGAGATGGATAAAGAGATAAAGACCTGAGATGGATAAAGAGATAAAGACCTGATATGGATAAAGAGATAAAGACCTGAGATGGATAAAGAGATAAAGACCTGAGATGGATTAAGAGATAAAGACCTGAGATGGATAAAGAGATAAAGACCTGAGATGGATAAAGAGATAAAGGCCTGAGATGGATAAAGAGATAAAGACCTGAGATGGATAAAGAGATAAAGACCTGAGATGGATGAAGAGATAAAGGCCTGAGATGGATAAAGAGATAAAGACCTGAGATGGATAAAGAGATAAAGACCTGAGATGGATAAAGAGATAAAGACCTGAGATGGATAAAGAGATAAAGGCCTGAGATGGATAAAGAGATAAAGACCTGAGATGGATGAAGAGATAAAGGCCTGAGATGGATGAAGAGATAAAGGCCTGAGATGGATAAAGAGATAAAGACCTGAGATGGATAAAGAGATAAAGACCTGAGATGGATAAAGAGATAAAGACCTGAGATGGATAAAGAGATAAAGGCCTGAGTGCAGCCTTTGGAGCCAACAACAGCTGAAAACAGACCGGAGAAGAGCAAAGTAACACTTTTGGGCTCCGATTAATTACAAAACCCAGACTTGAGATAAAACATATTCATCCGAGCTATTCTCGGTGTCATTAGTGCCGCTACATGAATGTCGAGGGGCCAATTAATCTCTAAAGTAGTGGTGGGCCGTGTTGCCTGATTGAAGCCCACCCTCCTGACTGCCCAATCACTCTGTCTACTTCCATAATTATCCAGATTAAACTTCTCTTAAACTCAAGTGAGGTTTCACAGCTGCAAATACATCCCTAAATTCTCTACGCGTGATGTCTCAAGGCAGTTTTTTTTTTAGTGCTATTAAAAAGGTGCTCACAGTGAGATTTTTCGCAGTGATGCCGATCAATACTCATATTACTTTTTCTTGCTTGCAACAACTTGCAGCCTCCTGCAGTTTGACTTTGAGAGGCAAAAGAGACTATTTCAGATTTCAAATTATTTTGTTTAGTTTTACATGTTTCCTTCATTTACCTCCAAAAAGTAGATTCATTTGCATTTCATACTGACTGACTCGCTGATATTTATTACCTCTAGAAGAGTAAACTACTGTAATCCCTTAAAAAAAGCCCTTGACATTGATGCCGCTATGAATAGTCATGATTGGAAATATTCAAAAGCAATAATTTTGCATCATTTATTTGTCACCTCACTGGTGTGTGAAGGCCTTGAGGCTGCTTTTGTGATGAATACTGCAGGAATGTGCGCCTTCTGACTGAATAGGCCCATTTATCTATAAATATATATGTACAGTATACATGTATATGTACATATATTGCTCTATAACATTATTCATAGAAAAAAGAAACATGTCCAGGAACAGGAGCACTGATCAGTATGCCGTTAACTTGCCTGACATTTAAATTATTTTTTAAGGTCACGACCTCACGGCTACTCCTTTGAATTAAATGACAAAACATGTTGCTTGTGACTGAACGATCCAGAATGACATATACGGTTGTTTTTTTTATTACATTTCTTCCAGTGACAGCCCAATCAGCAGGGGCCAGGGCCTCGTCATTCATCAGAGCCTTTCAAAAATAATTTCAAATCTCTGTTGAGGAAAATAAATCACATTTATTTTTCCAATCTGAAAACTGCTTTGGTTAAGAGTTAGAAGACTGACACCTTGTCATATGTGCTTAGCTTAGCTTAATTTAGCTTAGCTTTGTTTAGCTTAGCTTTGTTTAGCTTAGCATGAAGTCGGGGAGCAGCCTCCACCTTCCAGCACCTCCAAAGCTCATTGACACGTTAAATCTCAGTTAACAAATCCGTATGTAGCGCAGTATTAGCTTGTAACCGCCTGCAGAACCACCAGCAGTCATTTAAACAGATTATACAAATGAGGTATAACGTGTTATATACGTGCTGGAAGGACGATACTTTTTTTAACCTTTGGACAGAGCCAGGCAGGTCGTGTGCCCCCTTGTTCACAGTCTTTATGCTAAGCTAGGCTAAGCTAAGCTAAGCTAAGCACCTACTTGCCGTAGCCTTGTTTATTTATTTAGCAGACGGATACGAGAGAGGAACTGATCTTCTCATCTGACTCTGGACGAGAAAGCTCTTTAAGGTATGGTTTGGGGTGGAACATGTTTTGGTCGCCTACTCTTCCAGCACATTGCAGCGTTATTATTATTATTACTGTGTTATGTATTAATGGCTGGGACAGAGCATATGTGAGTATAAAACTATTATCATCATTTTAATCGAGGTGAAAAATGGCCATTTCAGCGTTTGACTGATTTTTGTTGGGACACTAAACCTGGACCTGGAAAGCCTCTCGTTTTCATCGACGCTCGCTACCTCGTCACTTGAAAGCAGGAGAGTTTCCACGTTACACGTATTAAAAAAGGCAGATTCAGTACAAAAAAAACAACATATTTTCTCCGTCTGTCTCTGGAGAAAACATGTTTTTTTAATCTTCGGCACAGCGAGACATTAACTGGATGAAGAACGAGAGGCGCTCACTTGCGTCCATTAGCCGGTGCGGCGGCTCAAATTGTTCCGAGGGCGGCGCCTCGTAATTGGAGGTCGGCGAGCGGCGGCGCAGGACTCGCATGCGGCGGCGTGTTTCAGAGCGTGCACCTCCAGCCTTAATTGGGTTCCCAGGCAGGAAAAAAAACAGATCTATAATTAAAACTGGTGATTTCCGGCTGCTGTGTTTATCAGTTAGCCATATGGGAGGCTAATCAACGTGACAGATGGGATCCAGCTAATGCTCTGCTTTATGTTTTCACTGCAATGTGTCATGTGGAGAATACTTTGCTTTTCTGGATTATTTATTCAAGTACTGTACGTAAGTACAATTAAGAGATACTTGTCTTTACTTCAGCACATATGTATATATATTTATGCTACTTCTCCACTCTTGTGAGGGCTTTTCATCCATCTCAGGTATTTTATTCAAGTACTGTACTTAAGTACAATTAAGAGATACTTGTCTTTACTTAAGTACATATGTATATATATATATATTTATGCTACTTCTCCACTCTTGTGAGGTCTTTACCTTTTCATCCATCTCAGGTACTTTATTCAAGTACTGTACTTAAGTAAGATTAAGAGATACTTGTCTTTACTTAAGTACATATATACATATATGTATAATTTATGCTACGTCTCTAATCAATTCAGAGGATAATACTGTATGTTTTATTCGCAACATGTATTTCACTGCTTTAGTTATTCTGTTAAACATATAAAATGTATGATGAATTAATTAAATATGATGCATAGTTAATGTTAACACACGTTGGATATGTTGGTGGTCAGACTTTGGGTGGAGGGGCTGTACTTGTACTTATAATAATGATAAAGTTGTAAACTGCCCAGCAACAAAACTAACATGAGAGAGACTCCCAAAAATATGTTTAATGTTGTTGCACATATCAATAACTTGTTTGTGCAAATTATTATTTCTGCAAAAACAAAAACTATCATCTTTCGGGCCTTTGAAGGCATAATGTACTTTTAAATGAAACAGACTATTCTCCACCACTACATGTATACAATATATAATAATTCATCTAATTTCATCTGAAGCTGAAAAGCTCCTGATAAAGTGATGAACAGAAAACTAATCAGCAACGAATTCTATATTATTTATAGAAACGACTGTGAACTAAAAACTACCATAATTATGCAGATTTTCTGCTTGATACCATAAATTGTTGCTATGACACCAAACAAGTAAATATTTCATGTTGCATATGTTACATCGGCGTGAACAAATACATATTGACTTTTTTTTTCTTCTACATGGTGTTAATTATGTGGGAGGTCGGCGAGGTCAGCGACCCCGGAGACGCTCCACTCCCGGTTCTGAAACTCCATTAACAGAAATCCATACGGAGTCTTTTGGGATTTCAGAGGTGCAGAGATGCGTGAAAGGTAAATCACAAATACCGTGCACGTGAAAGTCCTCTTGTGTTTAATCCTGTTTCACTGAGACAGAAACAATGTGACATTTGGGTTTTTGTTTCAGGAACATTTCCTCGTGTTTGGTTACAATTCTCATAAATAATTGGAATAATCAAGAACCAAGCTGGTAAAATAAAGTATTTTTTTGTTAAATATCGCAACGTATCCTCAAAATAAACGTCCGTCTTCACAGGAAAACGCTGAGTTTAAGCTACTTGTTAGGTTGAGGAAAAGATGGAGGTTTGGGACAAATAAATCAACGTTGACTTCTTTTCAAAATAAACACGCATTGATTTTAATATCAAAACATCTTTTTTTGTATATTAGATTGTGGCTTTTTGTATTGTATGTAATGATTGACGGAATAAAACACATACTACACAATAATACACAAAAGACCAGAATCGGTTGCCAACAGAGCTCACAGATGCAGAACCCCAAACAGAACATTAACGTTAAATATCTTTGAGTTCTGGTCCCAAAACCTTTTTGTGGGAGTTTCCTCAGGATTTAACCTGGAGGTCGTAAAGCGCCTTTAACAGCATCAGCAGAGGATGAACAGAGCAAGGGCCCAAAGGAGGGCCAGCTCATCGGGCCTCGGCTCGTGCTTTAGAGACTGAGAGAATAAGGTCACTGGTGGAAGCTGGTGGAAGCTGGTGGAAGCTGGTGGAAGCTGGTGGCCACCAGTGGCCACTGGTGAAAGCTAGTGGAAGCTGGTGGCCACTACTGCAAGCTGGTGGAAGCTGGTGGCCACTGGTGGCCACTGGTGGAAGCTGGTGGAAGCTGGTGGCCACTGGTGGAAGCCGGTGGAAGCTGGTGGCCACTGGTGGAAGCTGGTGGAAGCTGGTGGCCACTGGTGGCCACTGGTGGAAGCTGGTGGAAGCTGGTGGAAGCTGGTGGCCACTGGTGGAAGCTGGTGGAAGCTGGTGGCCACTGGTGGCCACCAGTGGAAGCTAGTGGAAGCTGGTGGCCACTGGTGGAAGCTGGTGGAAGCTGGTGGCCACTGGTGGAAGCTGGTGGAAGCTGGTGGCCACTGGTGGAAGCTGGTGGAAGCTGGTGGCCACTGGTGGAAGCTGGTGGAAGCTGGTGGCCACTGGTGGCCACTGGTGGAAGCTGGTGGAAGCTGGTGGCCACTGGTGGAAGCTGGTGGAAGCTGGTGGCCACTGGTGGAAGCTGGTGGAAGCTGGTGGCCACTGGTGGAAGCTGGTGGCCACTGGTGGAAGCTGGTGGAAGCTGGTGGCCACTGGTGGCCACTGGTGGAAGCTGGTGGAAGCTGGTGGAAGCTGGTGGAAGCTGGTGGCCACTGGTGGAAGCTGGTGGAAGCTGGTGGCCACTGGTGGAAGCTGGTGGCCACTGGTGGAAGCTGGTGGAAGCTGGTGGCCACTGGTGGAAGCTGGTGGAAGCTGGTGGAAGCTGGTGGCCACTGGTGGAAGCTGGTGGAAGCTGGTGGCCACTGGTGGCCACTGGTGGAAGCTAGTGGAAGCTGGTGGCCACTGGTGGAAGCTGGTGGAAGCTGGTGGCCACTGGTGGAAGCTGGTGGAAGCTGGTGGCCACTGGTGGAAGCTAGTGGAAGCTGGTGGCCACTGGTGGAAGCTGGTGGCCACTGGTGGAAGCTGGTGGAAGCTGGTGGCCACTGGTGGAAGCTGGTGGAAGCTGGTGGCCACTGGTGGAAGCTGGTGGAAGCTGGTGGCCACTGGTGGAAGCTAGTGGAAGCTGGTGGCCACTGGTGGAAGCTGGTGGAAGCTGGTGGCCACTGGTGAAAGCTAGTGGAAGCTGGTGGCCACTACTGCAAGCTGGTGGAAGCTGGTGGCCACTGGTGGCCACTGGTGGAAGCTGGTGGAAGCTGGTGGCCACTGGTGGAAGCCGGTGGAAGCTGGTGGCCACTGGTGGAAGCTGGTGGAAGCTGGTGGCCACTGGTGGCCACTGGTGGAAGCTGGTGGAAGCTGGTGGAAGCTGGTGGCCACTGGTGGAAGCTGGTGGAAGCTGGTGGCCACTGGTGGCCACCAGTGGAAGCTAGTGGAAGCTGGTGGCCACTGGTGGAAGCTGGTGGAAGCTGGTGGCCACTGGTGGAAGCTGGTGGAAGCTGGTGGCCACTGGTGGAAGCTGGTGGAAGCTGGTGGCCACTGGTGGAAGCTGGTGGAAGCTGGTGGCCACTGGTGGCCACTGGTGGAAGCTGGTGGAAGCTGGTGGCCACTGGTGGAAGCTGGTGGAAGCTGGTGGCCACTGGTGGAAGCTGGTGGAAGCTGGTGGCCACTGGTGGAAGCTGGTGGAAGCTGGTGGCCACTGGTGGAAGCTAGTGGAAGCTGGTGGCCACTGGTGGAAGCTGGTGGAAGCTGGTGGCCACTGGTGAAAGCTAGTGGAAGCTGGTGGCCACTACTGCAAGCTGGTGGAAGCTGGTGGCCACTGGTGGCCACTGGTGGAAGCTGGTGGAAGCTGGTGGCCACTGGTGGAAGCCGGTGGAAGCTGGTGGCCACTGGTGGAAGCTGGTGGAAGCTGGTGGCCACTGGTGGCCACTGGTGGAAGCTGGTGGAAGCTGGTGGAAGCTGGTGGCCACTGGTGGAAGCTGGTGGAAGCTGGTGGCCACTGGTGGCCACCAGTGGAAGCTAGTGGAAGCTGGTGGCCACTGGTGGAAGCTGGTGGAAGCTGGTGGCCACTGGTGGAAGCTGGTGGAAGCTGGTGGCCACTGGTGGAAGCTGGTGGAAGCTGGTGGCCACTGGTGGAAGCTGGTGGAAGCTGGTGGCCACTGGTGGCCACTGGTGGAAGCTGGTGGAAGCTGGTGGCCACTGGTGGAAGCTGGTGGAAGCTGGTGGCCACTGGTGGAAGCTGGTGGAAGCTGGTGGCCACTGGTGGAAGCTGGTGGAAGCTGGTGGCCACTGGTGGAAGCTGGTGGAAGCTGGTGGCCACTGGTGGAAGCTGGTGGAAGCTGGTGGCCACTGGTGGAAGCTGGTGGCCACTGGTGGAAGCTGGTGGAAGCTGGTGGCCACTGGTGGAAGCTGGTGGCCACTGGTGGAAGCTGGTGGAAGCTGGTGGCCACTGGTGGCCACTGGTGGAAGCTAGTGGAAGCTGGTGGCCACTGGTGGAAGCTGGTGGAAGCTGGTGGCCACTGGTGGAAGCTGGTGGAAGCTGGTGGCCACTGGTGGAAGCTAGTGGAAGCTGGTGGCCACTGGTGGAAGCTGGTGGCCACTGGTGGAAGCTGGTGGAAGCTGGTGGCCACTGGTGGAAGCTGGTGGAAGCTGGTGGCCACTGGTGGAAGCTGGTGGAAGCTGGTGGCCACTGGTGGAAGCTAGTGGAAGCTGGTGGCCACTGGTGGAAGCTGGTGGAAGCTGGTGGCCACTGGTGGAAGCTGGTGGAAGCTGGTGGAAGCTGGTGGAAGCTAGTGGAAGCTGGTGGAAGCTGGTGGAAGCTGGTGGAAGCTGGTGGAAGCTAGTGGAAGCTGGTGGAAGCTGGTGGAAGCTGGTGGCCCGAAAGTCTCGTCTCAATAAAAGTGCAGAGGGTTTTAATGTGAAAGGATGCCCTTCATGTTTTATATATTTCCCCCCTAATGAAAGATGGAGGTTGGCCTCTCGATCTGCGCACGACTCCGCTGAGGGGTTCACCGAGTGCAAAGCGGCCCGCGGCGGTGAGGACGCCTCGCGGCGAGGAGGACGCCTCGCGGCGAGGAGGACGCCTCGCGGCGGTGAGGACGCCTCGCGGCGAGGAGGACGCCTCGCGGCGGTGAGGAGGACGCCTCGCGGCGGTGAGGACGCCTCGCGGCGAGGAGGACGCCTCGCGGCGAGGAGGACGCCTCGCGGCGAGGAGGACGCCTCGCGGCGCTGCCTTTTGTGTGGAGATTGATTCAGACTTCTTACAAAAAGCTCTTTGTGTCGAAGCTTTTCTTCTGCGATGACGACGACTGAGATTCCTTTGTGAAGACACTGGAATACTAAGCCTCTGTGTACTGTGTGTGTGTGTGTGTGTGTGTGTGTGTGTGTGTGTATGTGTGTGTGTGTGTGTGTGTGTGTGTGTGTGTGTGTGTGTGTGTGTGTGTGTGTGTGTGTGTCTCTCTCTCAGGTGCAGCAAGGTCGAGCTGAATCCCTTTGGCTGCTCGTCCTCCACGACAGCGAGCGGCAGATGGCGCGAACATGTGACGACAATATTGAGCAGATTCTGATGAAATCAAATCATTTTGAGAGGAGACGGAGGTCAGAGCAGACGAGGTGTGTGTCTCGTCTTCTTCTTCTTAAAAAGGGTGAAACTTCATCATGTGTCTGTAATTTGGGTGTCTTTGCACGAGTCCGTATTTATTTATGAATATTGGCGCACCTTTAGAAATGAACCCCGCCCTCTCCTCGTTCATCAGACGCCACACACCCGCCGTCTTCTTATTAAAAACATTCACTACAGCAATAACTGAGAGGATGATAATAATAAATATTATAATATGAATGTGTTTTTCAGCACTTCATCCTGTTCTTTCTTATTACCTGATACAGGTGTTAACGATGGACCTTTATACTTCATATTTAAATACACAATACGTCACTTTAACACACACTTACAGTACACCTGTTCACAGCACTGGTATCTGTGCACTTTATTTTATATGCTATTGTACATTTAATGTTAATTGTTGTCTAATGTATACACCATCCACCAAGTCAAATTATTTGAGTGTGTAACAACACACACAGCAAATACATATTTCAGTTTATTACGAGACGGTAAAAAAAAGAGGATTTCTGCCGTTTAGAAATGAAATACCTGGCAGAGCTGGCAGAGTTTTAAAAGGTGTCTGAAACATGTTTATTACACCGACGCAGTGCTGTGTTTGGTGTGTACTCGAGTCCCGGACAGTTTTCTAATAAGCGGCACTCAGAAGCTGTCTGCCGTGGTGGAGATGTAAAATGTTTTGTTCTTCATTTGGTGATCTGTCTCTTCATCTTCTCTCCATTTGTGTTTTGTTTTTCATCCTGTTATTCATTTGGAAAGTCGGGGGTTGGAAAATACAGTCAGCTGACACTTTTCCTTGTATGCAGCGGACGAGTGACCAGTAACCAGTAACCAGAGTAACCAGTAAGACTTTGATGGGCCAAGTCGGTGGTACAGAAGATAAAACACAGCCGTAATCAAATGAATGAACCGAAACTGAAATAATATTTCATAACTTCATGTGTTCGTCTCTCTGGGTCGTTAACGCGTCATCAAGGTGCTTCATGCTGCGCCGGCTTGTTTTTATACTCTTCTCACCTCTTCACCGCCTGCTGTTCCCCCACCTGTTCCTCCTGCACCCCCCCCCCCACCCCCCCCCCCCCACCCCACCCCACTCCTCACCCCTCACTCATCCCCCCTCACTCCCCCCCCCTCTGCACCACTCCTCCTGCATTCAGCTCACTCTCTCCCTGCATCCTCTGGGTTGTGCGTCCAGACTCCGCTGCACCACAATGCGGCCGCTTTATTTCTTTTTCCTTTTTTTCCGCACGCTGCTGCAACCGAACCACGATTACACGAACAAGGGCAGTGAAGACAACCCCTCCTCCCTGTCCTCCTGTTCTCTCCTCTCCGTCTGTCTCTCTCTCTCTCTCTCTCTCTCTCTCTCTCCCTCTCTCCATCTCCCACCCTCCCCGGTCGTCACTGTTCTTCCACTTCTCTCCGTCTCAGAACCTCCATCTGGTCCTGTCATTGTCCAGACTCATTTTGCGTCTGTTTGGCTTCCCGTTAATACAGATACACTCTCTCTCCTCCCCCTTCTCCCCCTCCCTCCCCCCCCCCTTCTCCACCTCCCTCCCCCTCCATCTCGCTTGGCGTCCCTCCCTCCGTCAGCAGCATCCTTATTCTGAGCAGCTCTGCAGCAAACCTCTCCTCCCTTCTCCGTTTCCCCCATCGATAAGAGGATGGATTTTTTTTTATATCAGTGTTAATAAATGCTGGGATGTCCTCTTTGCTGCCGCTCACTCTCGTTAGTGTGTGTGTGTGTGTGTGTGTGTGTGTGTGTGGTGCAGAAGAGTCATGGGAGCGAATGCAAATGTGTGTGTGAATGGAGGTTGCAGCGGAGAGCGAGTGAGAGAGTCAGAGAGTGAGAGAGTAAGAGAGTGAGAGAGTCAGAGAGTGTGACAGTGAGAGAGTCAGAGAGTGAGAGTCAGAGAGTGAGAGTTAGAGAGTGAGAGAGTCAGAGTGAGAGAGTCAGAGTGAGAGAGTCAGAGTGAGAGAGTCAGAGTGAGAGAGTCAGAGAGTGAGAGAGTGAGAGTCAGAGAGTGAGAGAGTCAGAGAGTGAGAGAGTGAGAGTCAGAGAGTGAGAGAGTCAGAGAGTGAGAGAGTCAGAGAGTGAGAGAGTCAGAGAGTCAGAGAGTGAGAGTCAGAGAGTGAGAGAGTCAGAGAGTGAGAGAGTCAGAGAGTGAGAGAGTGAGAGTCAGAGAGTGAGAGTCAGAGAGTGAGAGTCAGAGAGTGAGAGAGTCAGAGAGTGAGAGAGTAAGAGAGTGAGAGAGTCAGAGAGTGTGACAGTGAGAGAGTCAGAGAGTGAGAGTCAGAGAGTGAGAGTTAGAGAGTGAGAGAGTCAGAGTGAGAGAGTCAGAGTGAGAGAGTCAGAGTGAGAGAGTCAGAGAGTGAGAGAGTCAGAGAGTGAGAGAGTGAGAGTCAGAGAGTGAGAGAGTGAGAGTCAGAGAGTGAGAGTCAGAGAGTGAGAGAGTCAGAGAGTGAGAGAGTGAGAGTCAGAGAGTCAGAGAGTGAGAGTCAGAGAGTGAGAGAGTCAGAGAGTGAGAGAGTGAGAGTCAGATTTAAATGTGGACTCTAACTCACTCGGGTCCGTTCACCGGAGGCGCTTCGCCGAGTCTGAGAAGAGGAACCCGGCAGGAGGGTTATTGTAGGGCTCCAAATGAGACTAGAAACATGTGACAGGAAGCCGGTGGAGACCAGAAATGATGCTGCCGGTCGGCAAAAACATGGCTGCCGAACAACCGGACACTCCCGGCTCACTTTGTGGAGGCGGGAATGAAAAGCGAGGTGTGAAGGTCCTCTGCTTCCGCTCAGCTCAAAAATCGGATTTCATGTGTTGTTGTGTTTCTGCTGTCCAAGCTTTTCTCACAACAATCTGAATTTGCCAGAAACACGGATTTGAGCCGGCAGTCTGAACGAGGCCCGTAAACCTCGGCGCTCCGATCTCCTGGAAAAACACACACGGCTTTGCCAGACGGACGCCGGCCGACTGGATCCAGAGTTTTGTGCGTTTGAGGCAACAAAGCGAAAGGTAAAGGTGAGTTCATGAGATCAGGAGCATTTGGATTGTCTCTTTATGGCTCTCAACATGGCGTCGCCTGCAGCTTTCGGCTCCAACGACGGTAAACAAGCTGCAAGTGTCCGTAAACAAGCTTTCACCAGCTGCTGCTGTTGAGTAAACAAACATAAACCCAAAGTGGTCGTCGTACGGAGAAAACAAACGGAAAGTTCATTAAAACTTTTCCTAATTGTGTTGATGAAACTGAAAGCAGGTGTCATTATGTTTCTCCCAAAACATGGTTGTTTTTTTTTGGGGGGGGGTTGCAAATGAAGAAACAGAATTTGTTTTGCTTTTTTGGGGGGTTTGAATCCGCAGAGGTTTCCTTTAATAAACGAAGCATAATCATCGGCAATCATCATTATAAGTTATGTGTTTGCATCTTCAGCCTCCACCAGCATCAGCATCGTGCTTCACGTTACCTTTGATGAACAGTTCATTCTGCAGGAGCCTCTTCTGCAGACGACAATATGTTATGATTATATGTTATTATATGTTATTATCATATGTTATCATATGTTATCGTATGTTATCGTTGTGCGAGCAGCATCCGAGTGCGAGACAAGTCTCCGCATCGCGTCGTCAATCTAATTTAACGGCCGCGTTTTATGGGAAACGTGGATAAAAATATGCCAAAGACACTTTTTCTTCGTCTCCATCTGAAGGAATAATCACGTCTCACAATTCAATATTTCCATTAATGCATGTTTGACACTTCAGCGAAGCCGAAGATCAGATGTCACGTCTACGCTGCTTATTGGGAAATAAAAAATAAAAAAAAAAGCTTTTATTCTTCTTGATGTCTGCAAATTTCGGTGCATTTTAAAGTTTTATTACTGTGAGAAGCACATTGTGTTTCATGAGGGTTCTTTTTCTAATATCACACGAGCAGAAATATTTCACGATGAGTAGAGCAGAGCAGCTGCTCCCCGGAGGTATAGAGACCACGGAGAGGGAGAATAACAATAGAGAGAGGGAGGGGGAGGGAGGGGGAGAGAAAGACAGACAGATATAGAGAGAAAGAGAGGGGGAGAGAGAGACAGATGTATATATAGAGAGAGAGGGGGTGAGAAAGAGAGAGAGAGAGGGTGATAAAGAGAGGGAGAGAGAGAGGGGGAGATATATATAGAGAGAGAGGGTGAGAAAGAGAGAGAGGGGGATATATATATAGAGAGAGAGAGAGACAGAGAGGGTGAGAAAGAGAGGGAGGGAGAGAGAGGGGGGAGATATATATATAGAGAGAGAGAGACAGAGAGGGTGAGAAAGAGAGGGAGGGAGAGAGAGGGGGGAGATATATATATAGAGAGAGAGAGTGAGAAAGAGAGGGAGAGAGAGGGGAGATATATATAGAGAGAGAGAGGGTGAGAGAGAGAGAGGGAGAGAGAGAAAGAGATTTTTTGATTTTAAAGGAACTTTATTTTAACAAAATCCCATTTCGTTACCTACAAAAAAATAATCTCTTCAACAATCCAACAACACATGTACATCCACATACACTTAAATACATGACATCACCTCCTGAGAGAAGATGAGTTGGTCTCCTTCAACAGAGCACAACACATCACCATGAGCCCAGATCACACTGAACTGATCCACATCCTTCATCTCTTTATAAAAGTTAAAATCAATCCTGATTCTGGCTTTTACCATTCGAGTAAACAGCAGGTTCACATTTATATCAACCGAGTCATCCACCTTCCTCTTCCTGCTCACGTACACGGCCATCTTTGATTGGCCCAGGATGAAGTTCAACAGCTGACATTTATGTTTAGCTAACTTCCTGTACCCGAACCCGAGGATGAACATGTGCTTGGAGAAGACCTCCCCTACCTTACTGAACAGTTTCTCCAGCAGCACGAACAACGGCAGCAGACGCACACACTCAGCAAAACAATGGAACACGGTTTCTCTTTCCTCACAATAGGGACATTTGTTAGAAACACCAGGACTAATGACAGACAGAAACGCGTTGACCGCCACTATCCCGTGTAACACCCTCCACTGCAAGTCAGCTACTCTTTTGGTTAATGGTGGTTTGTATAAAACCCTCCACGCAGGTTGGACATCAACCGCCAAACCCAGATGACCTCTCCACGGTGTGTCAGCCCGGTCATGGAGTTTGCTCTTATTCAAACATAGCACCATCATTTTATAAAAGGCTTTCCCTTTTGCCTCTTTAAAGTCTACAGTGCAGTGCTTCACATCAAACAAACCCCCAACACAGTTCTCAAGGTAGGGACGGACACATAAATCAGGGAAGGAATCGTCAGATCGAGGTATTCTCTGACCAACATGATATTCCTTCAACAGTATGGAGTCATGTCCAGACAGCTTGTATTTCCAGTGGTCCAATAGTTTTGAGATTGTTCGGACTGATCTCATACCCATAACGGCTGCCAAGGCAGCAGCATTGTTTAGTTCAGGTCCGGCAATATCCACCACATTCCCCAGCGTGAGCACCCGTGCTCTGCAGAATGCGTCTGTGATGGCAGAACCTGCCCAGCAGGGGTAGTCCATCCGGTCCCCGTACACCACCGGTTCCTGTAGCAGCCAGTGTAGGGAGTCACCTTGCGGCCGTCTCTCCTTGGTCAACCGCTTCCACACCGTAAACACTCCACGATAAAAAGGCGGCAACGTCTGGAAACTCAGCGTCCTCACATCCATCAGGAACACAGAATCTCTTATTCCAAATCCCTTAAAGTTGTTCAGCACCCAGTGGGCCAGAGGTCTCCAGACCAGGTCTTTAGGGCCAACCAGCAGTCTCTGGAGGAACTGCAGGCGGAAAGCAGCGCCCCTGCTGGCCAAATGAACCAGTCCTTGTCCTCCTTGTTCTTTGGGGAGAAAAAGAACCGCCTGGGGAATCCAGTGCAGCTTATCCCAAAAGAAATTGATCAAAACGGATTGAATTTTTGCAAGTAAATCAGAAGGGGGGTCCACACAAGACAGTTTATGCCACAGAGAAGAGGACAGTAGATTATTAATAACAAGTGTCCTGCCTCTATAGGACATGCTCGGTAAGAGCCACTTCCATCTCTTTAAACGGCCCTCTATGTTTTCCAGAGCAGTATCCCAGTTCTTTTGCATCACACATTCCTCTCCCAAAAACACACCCAAATACTTTACCCCTCCTTTCTTCCAGGTGAGCCCTCCTGGGAGAGATAGCTTACTCTGCAGCTTATCCCCCACCACCACAGCTTCACTCTTAGTCCAGTTAACTTTGGCAGACGAGATATGATTAAAAATACTTACATTCCCTACCAAAGTGTCGATATCTGCTTGTTTGTTTAAAACCACCATGACATCATCTGCATAAGCTGATATTTTAACAGCTGAATCACACCCAGGAAAATAAACACCTAAAAGTTCCTTCCTGAGCTTATTGAGCAGAGGCTCAATAGAGAGGGAATATAGCATCCCTGACAGAGAGCACCCCTGCCGTACCCCTCTCTGCACATTAAAAGGTGCAGCCAAACCACCATTAACCTTTAATATACTCGCAATGTCACGGTACAGTACCTGTATCTTAGCTATGAACCCTGGGCTGAAGCCAAAAGCATTGAGCGTGTGCCACAAATACTGGTGTTCAACCCGGTCAAAAGCCTTTTCCTGGTCTATGGAAATAAGGCCAGTATCCATGCCCACCGAGCCAGAGACGTCCAAAACATGCCGAATTAAAGTGATATTGTCACTCATTAACCTGCCGGGCACACAGTAAGTCTGGTCGATGTGAACCACTTCACCCATTACCTCCCTCAGCCGAGAAGCGAGAGCTTTGGACAAGATCTTATAATCCCCACACAGCAGAGAAACAGGTCTCCAGTTCTTCAACTCCTGCAGGTCTCCTTTCTTCGGCAGCAGGGTAATGACGGCCCTTCTGCAGCTCAGTGGCAGACGTCCTCTGCTCAAGCTGTCTTGAAAGACCTCCAGCAGATCTTCACCAATTACTGGCCAAAAGGTCTTATAGAAGTCCACAGGCAGCCCGTCGATGCCTGGTGCCTTACCGTTCCCCAGGCTCATCAGAGCCGCAAACAACTCATTCAGGGACAGTTGGTCTTCCAGCACCGTGTTGGTAGCAGCATCCACCTGAGGAAGCCCATCGTAGAAGGATGCAGCTGACTCAGCATCCTCCACGTACTCCTCTCTGAACAGGTCTTTGTAGAAGGAGGTGGCAAATCTCCTGATCTCAGGGGTTCCCGTGATTGTGACTCCTTCTTCCGAGCGTAGAGAATGCATGATCTTTCTCTGACCATTCTTCCGCTCTAGACCAAAGAAGAACTGCGAGGGAGCGTCCATCTGCGAGGCGTTCATGAAGCGTGAGCGGACCAGAGCTCCCTGTGCTGTAATGCCCAACAGGTTGGCTAAAGCAGCCTTCTTGACTTTAAGAGCTTCAACATGCCCTTGATTTCCTGTGGAATTCACCAAACTCTGTAATTCCACTACTTCAATCTCCAGGTCTTGAAGAGACCTGGTAATGTGCTTGGTGACATTGCGAGTATATTGCTGACACAAGAGTTTCACCTGAATCTTTCCAACATCCCACCACTGCTGCAGCGATGGGAAACTGGCCTTAAGACTCTGGTGTGTACCCCACACACACTTAAAAACCTCTTTAAAAGAAATATCATTTAAAAGTCCAGTATTAAAGTGCCAATATGCGCTGTGCAGTCTTACATTCTGAATATAAATAGAGCACTGGACAAGACAATGGTCTGTAAAACCAACAGGAGAAATAACACACGCTTTAAACACACTAAAATGGTGCTTAAAACAATAGAAGCGATCCAGCCTGGCCAAAGACAAGATGTTCTCTCTGGAATGACTCCAGGTGTACTGCCTGTCGCTGATGTTAAACCCTCTCCACACATCCTTCAGCTCACAGCTCTCCATCAGACGCCTGAGTCTGGCCGAGGAAGCAGGATGAGGCTCCAGGTGATTACGGTCTACACTGGGATTCTCTGTGCAGTTAAAATCACCTCCCAAAAACAAATAATCATCAGTACAATCCTGAATGACATCAGACAAAAGATCTAAAAAAAACATTCGTTCAATGGCCAAAACTGGAGCATACACGTTTATAAAAATAAGTTGGACATTTTCAAGTTGAACCTTGATTTTTATAATATGCCCACACATGATCTCCTCCACACTGAAGGAGCAGGGACGGAAACCCTTAGAGAAGAGCACCCCGACCCCCCCACTGTTAGAGGCCTTATGGCTGAGAATAACTTCCCCAGGCCACTGCTTCTTCCACTCACTCTCATTCTCCACATCACTGTGAGTCTCCTGCACAAAAATAACATCTAGATGTTTTAACTCCATCAGTTTAAACAGAGAAGCTCTTTTTACATCACTTCTTGCTCCGTTAATATTTAGGGATCCAATTTTTAAATCCGCCATAAAAAATAAAAGAGCAAAAACAAAAACACACATGACAATTATGTGTAGAAACACATTATATACAGTCGTCATCATCATCAATAAGTTGAGCTCTGACTTTAGTGACCAGTTTCCTGAGGCGGTAAACCTCTTGAATAGTGAACCCTTCAGTATCCTTCCTCAGCAACGCCACAGACCTGATGAACCCTCTCAGGTCTGGGAAAAACTGCTCCGTCTTAACTGCCTTGAGCCCCTTAGTGTCATGCAGGAACTTCTTGATCTTATCCAGAGGATAAAGAGTTAACTTCTCTACTTGGGAAGCTGTCCACTCACAATCCTCCTCATCATCATCATCATCATCACACAGATCCTCTAACAGCTTTTTCGCTTTAGCATTATTCTGCTCTTTGTTATAGCTGATTTTTCTCTTGCTGGATCTTTTAGTTACCTCCATCTCTTCAGACAGAGTTTCATCCAGAGCATCATCAACCTCATTACTATCATTCTGACTGCAGCTGGCTTTATTTGTCTTGCCTTTTTCTTTCCTTGTCTGTGTGTCATTTTCTGCTTTCTCCTTAGACTGGCCATTTCCTACACTAACAGTTTTATTTCCACCCTCATGTTGTGGGCCTGCAACCTTATTCTCCTTTTCCTGAGCCTGTTCTGCACTCTGTTGCGCACCTGCCCCGTCTGAATCAGCCGCAGGTGGCGCAACATCTGATTCTGAGCCCCCTGTAGGCTGCTCTGTGGCCGAACCACCCGATCCAGCGGGACCGGGGGCCGGCTTCTCCGAACCCCCCGGCACCTCGGGACCTGGCGCCGGCTCATCCGAACCGCCCGGCCCCGCAGGATCGGGGCCAGGACGGCGCGGACAGGAACGGACCAAATGACCCTCCTCCCCACAACCAAAACACTTCATAGTATCAGACGTGGCGAACACAACATAACTAAAGCCTTCAACTTTAAAACTAAAAGTTAAATTCAGCTCTGCCGCGTTGTCTTTCAAAACCATGAAGGCCTGTCTCCTGTGACACACGACGTGTTTGAGTTTCGGTGATTTACATCCGAGCAGAATCATTTTAATAGGCGACATCAGCTGGCCGTACCGTGACAGCTCTTTGGCCAAATCCTCATTTTTAATAAACGGAGGTGCGTTTGAAATCATGATTCTTTTTGCTGGGCTCGCCAGCGGGAGAACCGGGGTGAAGGTATCACGAATCACCACTCCTTTCTCCACCACATCCTGAACCTTCGCCACGTCATCCAGGAATATAACCACGGCCTTGTTCATTCTGGAGGCAGACTTCACGCTGTCAAACCCGACCACCTCCCCTACCGCATAGCTGGCCTCCTCCACTGAGCAGCCGACATGCGGGGAAATCCTCACCGCATGTCGGCGTGTCAGCTTCTCCAGCCCCGCATGGCCGCCAACCACGGGCATGACGCCCGGCTAACAACCAAACTACCGAACAAAACCCTCCACCAACTAATAACTAATAAATACACAACAAAATACACACAGACACAACACCAAATACACAGAAAAACAAAGATAGAAACTCACGCGCTCCGTAACCTCACTCAGCACTCACACTCACACATCCGCTCAGAGAGAGAGAGAGAGAGAGAGAGAGAGAGAGAGAGAGAAAGAGAGGGAGAGAGAGAAAGAGAGAGAGAGGCTTCCAGCTGGAGCATCACAGCCTCCATCGTAGAAGAGATGAAAGCAGCTCGAGTGTTTTCTTTAATTCTTCATCAATAAAACTAATACGACATGCAGAGGAGACAACGCTCGTCTTCCTCGGCAACTCTTCGCTCTCATTGATGGATTATGAAATGTCAGAAATATCAAAACATTGTGATTTCACGATTCACGTTCATCATCTCTAAATATAAAATATAAATATTCAGAATGCGGTGGAGGCGGCTGCATCCTCTTTTCATTTGAGGCGTCGAGAGGAAGAGGAAGATGAAGATTATTTTAAACAGATCATCACATTAATCTGCAGGACAAAGGAAGTGGATTTACATCTATAGATTCTCTGAGCATCACACGACGTGAAAAGAGACTCAGTTTGAGTTCCCTCTGCTGCACGGTTACCTTTCACAATAAAAGCCTGAGGCGTATACACGCCAAAAAGAGTAAAGTTTGACTTCCTGGTTCGGAGTATGGGGACTCTGTGTGCTCGTGAAATATATAATCCATGTTTCCAACACGTCCGTTCTGCAAGACGCATTCATTCGTGGTGCGAAAAAATAAAAATAAAAAACTCAGAAAAAAAATGTATATTGAAGTGCAAATGAATCACACAAAGAAAAGACGGCCCCCGGTGTGTAGAGGCCTTTCTATGAAAAACCTATAACATAAAAAAAAAAAACATACCGCCCGCATCGTTATGCAGGATTCCTCAGATAAACTCTTCCTCTTCCTCCCAATTAGATGAAGAAGAGTCGGCCTCCCACGTGTTCAGATACAATAACACTCTGTCCATATTTACACTGTGCCACCCTCACAGCGATGCAGAGTCCAAACTATGCATTTATTATTGGTATTTAATAGAGTATATTCCATTGTTATTGCATGTTTACGGCGGCTTTCCTTCGTTTGCGTCGCAGGACGAGAAGTTCTGTTCCCGCTCGGCTCTGCATCAGGATCAGTGTCGGGAACGCCGGCGCTCCCTGAACCGGAGCTCTCGCGGCGCCACGCTGAGCATCGAGCTGCTTTCCCCCGGTTGTCGGGGACGCCGCCTCCTTCTGCTCTCCATCTGTAATGAGACGCTGTACCACGACACAGGAAGCCTCTCCAGGTGCCCCCACACACACTGATTGGCAGCCAGTCTGAGTGAGCCTCTCTCTAACGATGATTATTCAGACCGTGGATGATGACGCTCATCCCCTCGTTCCCGGCTCAGGAAACGAGCCTCCAGAAGTTTGATCCGTTCACTACGAGCTGAGCAATACGAGAATAAATCACATGAGCGAACCAGAAATAGACGCCACAAAAGTACAATTTCCATTTGAGTGGTAATCAAGAGTGATTATTCTGGTGAGGCCACGCAGTGTTTATGGAAGAACATTTAGTGGAATACAGAGAGAGATCACAATGGAGAGAGAGAGGGGGGGAGAGAGAGAGGAGGGAGAGAGAGAGAGGAGGGGAGAGAGGGGGAGAGAGGGAGGAGAGAGAGGGGGGGAGAGAGTGGAGGGGAGAGAGAGGAGGGAGAGAGAGAGAGGAGGGGAGAGAGTGGGAGGAGGGAGACAGGAGGGAGAGAGAGGGAGAGAGAGAGGAAGAGAGAGAGGGGGAGAGAGAGAGAGAGAGATGAATGGCATATAAAGACCTCACCCTCTCACCACCATAAGCCTTCCAGCTGTTGACTTCCTGGTCATGTGACCGTTTGACGTGTTTTGAGTCTTTAAAACGAGGTCGAGCTCCTCGTCTCAAATCTTGAACGGCGAATTTTCCCGCTTTCCACAAAGTTGTTCTCCCGGGTTCTAATTCTCCAGAAGGTCCCGGTTCCCTTCGGCCCGATGGTGGTGAAACCAGGGAACCTAACACACTAAAGCAGTGAGGAGCGGAGCGCCGCTCTTCCACCGCGCCGCACGTCCCTTTGCCAACCATCAAACGCCCTTCATGAATATTTCAACATCGTCGTGTTGAACTAGATCTTTAGGAGGGACAGCGAGCAGGTGAGCTTCTCAATGAGGGGAAACATATTTAAAAATAGCATCCATTCAAAAATGAGTTGTATATATTCTATAATAAATCACACACTTTGTTTTACATCTTTTTTTCCAACCAGAAATGCTTTGCACTGGTCAGAGAGTACATAGAGAACCAACGTTCTCTGGTAGTATGCGTCGCATTGGCTTTCCTGTCGCCGTATCACAACATGTATATATATATTTATATATATATATATATATATATATATATATATATATAAATGTATTTCATCCCTTTTAAGAGTCGTCCTTTTGTTGCCATGGGAAGAGGAGCAGCCACAGAGAACCATTGACTGTCAGGAAACTGACAGAATAGTGATCCGTCTCTGTAAGTACTTCCTTCAGCTGAGAGGAGGAGGCTCTTCTTCAGAGAGCAGCTGACAGAGTAAACACAAAGATGTTTACTGTTATGGAAGCTTAATGTGAGCGTTATGCCCTACGCAGCGGCTGAAGGCACGTGAGAGCGCTACACAGGCTGTTTACACTCAGGAAGGGGAGGAAGAGGAGGAAGGAGAGGAGGGGGAGGAAGGTGAGGAAGGTGAGGAAGGCAAGGAAGGTGAGGAAGGTGAGCCGGATTCGTCTCAATGTGAACCGGCTCCATCTATGAAGGTGAACCGGCTCCATCTATAAAGGTGAACCGGCTCCATCTATAAAGGTGAACCGGCTCCATCTATGAAGGTGAACCGGCTCCATCTATAAAGGTGAACCGGCTCCATCTATAAAGGTGAACCGGCTCCATCTATAAAGGTGAACCGGCTCCGTCTATAAAGATGAACCGGCTCCATCTATAAAGGTGAGTCCAGCTCCATCTATAAAGGTGAACCGGCTCCATCTATAAAGGTGAACCGGCTCCATCTATAAAGGTGAGTCCAGCTCCATCTATAAAGGTGAACCGGCTCCATCTATAAAGGTGAACCGGCTCCATCTATAAAGGTGAACCGGCTCCATCTATAAAGGTGAACCGGCTCCATCTATAAAGGTGAACCGGCTCCGTCTATAAAGGTGAACCGGCTCCGTCTATAAAGGTGAACCGGCTCCATCTATAAAGATGAACCGGCTCCATCTATAAAGGTGAACCGGCTCCATCTATAAAGGTGAACCAGCTCTGTCTATAAAGGTGAACCGGCTCCATCTATAAAGGTGAACCGGCTCCATCTATAAAGGTGAACCGGCTCCATCTATAAAGGTGAGCCCGGCTCCGTCTGAAGGTGACAGGAACTTCCAGCGCGGCAGAAGCTCACTGATTATCACAGCGAGAGTAATTTGCTTAATCCACCGTGCTAAGTGCCAATTAGCCGGATAATCAGACAGTTGCCAGTTCGCTGCTCTTCGAAGCAAAACTGTGTTCAAGTTCACAGATTTCTTGTTTACTTTATTTAGTTTTGCCCAAAACGATCAGCGATATCTCCGTGCCGCCAGCGTTTAACTTGTGGAAGCTGCATATCATAATAACGCAAACATGTTGCGTGCTGTGCATGGATTAAGGGAATAGAACCTCAAAAACGATGTACATTGTATCCACTAGTCCAGGAAAAATCCTGGACGGCCTTTATTGGACGTCACCCGTTGGTTTCTGGACTGAGGTTTTGAAGCCTTGAGTTCGGCCATTTCTCCGTCGCCATCTTGATTTAAGGAGGAGCAAGTGAAACCAAAATTTGAATAAAAACAGTTGTTCTATTTTACTCTAAATGAGCATAATCTACTAAATGAACATCATGCTGTATTGAAGAAGACTTGAAACTAGAGATTGAGACATAAACTCATGTTTACAATGTTTACTGAGGGAATACACCAAGAGAGAAGTAGAGTCATTTATATAGACTTCTATACAACCAGAGGAGTCGCCCCCTGGTGGTCAGGAGAGAGAATGCAGCTTTAACACATGAAGCATAGACTTCTATACAACCAGAGGAGTCGCCCCCTGGTGGTCAGGAGAAAGAATGCAGCTTTAACACATGAAGCATAGACTTCTATACAACCAGAGGAGTCGCCCCCTGGTGGTCAGTAGAGAGAATGCAGCATTAACACATGAAGCATAGACTTCCATACAACCAGAGGAGTCGCCCCCTGGTGGTCAGGAGGGAGAATGCAGCTTTAACACATGAAGCATAGACTTCTATACAACCAGAGGAGTCGCCCCCTGGTGGTCAGGAGAGAGAATGCAGCTTTAACACATGAAGCATAGACTTCTATACAACCAGAGGAGTCAACCCCTGGTGGTCAGGAGAGAGAATGCAGCTTTAACACATGAAGCATAGACTTCTATACAACCAGAGGAGTCGCCCCCTGGTGGTCAGGAGAGAGAATGCAGCTTTAACACATGAAGCATAGACTTCTATACAACCAGAGGAGTCGCCCCCTGGTGGTCAGGAGGGAGAATGCAGCTTTAACACATGAAGCATAGACTTCTATACAACCAGAGGAGTCGCCCCCTGGTGGTCAGGAGAGAGAATGCAGCTTTAACACATGAAGCATAGACTTCTATACAATCAGAGGAGTCGCCCCCTGGTGGTCAGGAGAGAGAATGCAGCTTTAACACATGAAGCATAGACTTCTATACAATTGAATCACTGAAGCTTCCTGCCGTTCTCTCACACAGAACCTATTCTGTACTTCAGTGTTTTATGTTGTGCTCAGGACTCTGAATATAGACATAAGTAGGTTTTGCCAATTTGAATATACGCTTTTTAAAAAGTCGCTTTTGAAGAGGGCAATTACAAATGCACTAATACGCGAGTGGTGTTATCGGCAGCCTCGGTACTAAATACTGCTGCAACATTGTTCAGCTCTTGGAAAAAAAAAAAAGATTTTGGCAAACGAATCAAAGCAAGATGGGATCGTCCGGGGAAAAGAGGCGGGAGATAAACAGCACAAGGCAGGGCTGCCAAGACAGACCTGAGATCAGCTCCATACCAGGTTCATTAACTGAGCAGATTCCTGCTACTGACATACTTTCTGTTATCAGGGGGCTTCTCCTCATGCCTCGATATGAATATTTTACATCAACATCCCTGAATGGAAATATGCATTATAGCCCGGGCTGCATTATATCATGAATATGAAAGAGCTTGTATCTGAAATATCATTCAAATATAGAATTTAAGTGAGTTTTGTCTTGAAAGTAATCCATCTGAAGTCTGTATTCTCTGCTGCTGGAGGTCGAAGGACAAACGTCTCATTTTATCCCGGAGTTATGACGGAGGATTCAGTCTGGATAATCCCTTAATATCACGAGGAAATGAAACAAGTATCACTGCTGGGAACAAATGAAGCCGTGGCTTCCTACTGACACGTTGATGTGGCTTTCATAACCATGGGAACATGGAGAAACATTGGATTTTAAAAAGCTGAAGAAGGCTTCAAGTAGGTCAGTGTTATGGCAGCTGAACTCTGGTGTGAGAGCTGGAAGCTGGACTCAAAGGGTTTCAGTTAAACTGGAACCAGCCGACGCCTCGTCCTCCTCGGCCAATAGGAACCCTGGAGAGCATTTTGTTTTTCTGGGAATGAACTTGGGGATGTATTTAATTGTGACGGCTGTAAGTTATTCAGCGCTAACTACGAATCACAGCAGCTCACAGAACCGATGCCGCGCAAAAGAAACTAAACAAAATAAAAACACACGTCATCGTCTCCAAACATCATCATGGAGTGTAGACAAATGAAGACCTCCTCCTCGTCCTCTTCTCCTTCTCATCTCCTCCTCCTCCTCCTCCTCCTCCTCCTCCTCCTCCTCCTCCTCCTCCTCCTCCTCCTCCTCCTCCTCCTCCTCCTCCTCCTCCTCCTCCACCCTCCTTGTCCTCTCCTCATCCTCTCCTCTTCTTCCTCCCCCTGCCCTCCTCTCCTCCTCCCCTCATCCTTCCTCCTCCTCCTCCTCCTCCTCCTCCTCCCCTCCCCTCTCCTCCTCCTCCTCCTCCTCAATTTTTTCTCCGCAATCAAACATGTGTGTGCACTAAAGGCCTTCGGGAACGATGTCACACAAACACACTCGTGGACCACTGATGCTGTGCACGGCCCCCTCGGTAAAAGGGGGCGGGGCCAACAGATCCCAAATCAGCAGAAAGACTGCTCCTATTGATCCGGCTCACTGGGTGGAGACAGATGCAACCCATCCACCGCTCTGGCAATCTACGGATTCCTTCTCCGCCGGGCGCTGACCTACATCCTGATGACAAGGAAACAACTTCAGAGGACACGTCTTCAGTCTCATCCTATCCTCTTCCTCCTCCTCTTCCTCCTCCTCTTCCTCCTCCTCCATGTGGTGCGGAAAAGCCACGTTTGTGCTAACAAGATTAATTAAAAAGTGTCTGTAAATGAGAGTCCTATTTTGGTTTGTGGCTGCGGGGCGCTTCTTTTGCAGCTCTGCGGTGGTTTTTACGCCATAGACGATTAAATGTTGTGCATCGTCGCCTTTATTATTTTTTATTTTTTTGGTTGCCCACTGTTGCAATTTTCCGGTGGAGTCATTGCTGCCACATTTAGGGGGATAATCAGCGCTTGTCCTCGAGCGCAGAAGTCCATTTCTCTCTGTTCTCATTTTTTTTAAATGTACATTTTCTTTTTTTTTTCTTTTGAAGCTTTGTCTGCTCTCAGCCACACACACACACACACACACTCTATCTCTCACACACACACACACGTCTTAATGTATGAGGTCTGAGTGCTGAGCTCATTTCACACACTTAGAGCGACGGGAATTAACACGAGAGTCAGCGCCTGTCGAGTGAGTGAAGAGCCATTGGATTCCACTTTGAGTCTATTAGACTTGTAGCATGTGAGCACACACACACACACACACACTGGTGGAAAACCAAACTTGGAGGGACCTTGTGATTTCTTTTCATGCAGGGCCTCGAAATAGACTTGTTTCCATGACAATCTGCCCATTGATGCACCTTTTAATGTCACGAAAGCGTGTAATAAGAAGATGAGAAAACAGACTCCAAAACAACAATGTTTAATATAACTAATATATATATAAAAAACAAATACTGTAGGGCTTTCTGATGGTTCAAAAATGTATACATGTATACAAAGAATAATACATTTATATTAATTTGCTTTGCAGCTTAACTGTTCCTTGTTTTACACACTGAGAGGAACTCTGGTGCTTCATTAGCACTTGATTTGTGTTTTCTCCCAATTTTCTCGCCCCCCTTTTATCACCAGAAGCCTCGACTGAGCTGTGAACTCTGCATGTTTGTTGTAAGAAGAGGTGATAAGTGTCTTCAGAACATTTAGATGCTCGGGGACATAAAACCCAGCGGAACTGGGTTTAAACCAATCACCTCATTTAAACAACAAAAACAAAACCCCTCTGGGGACCTTTAAAACGATACAAAGTAACAATAACTTAAGGTGTTTCAGACTATAACGGCAACATAATTAAAATAAACTGTTTAATCAAACACAAAGCATGTTCATTTGGGGAGTGTTTCAAACTTGAGTTGAGGAACGTTACTTTATATAATTCATTTAGATTCAACTCGTTATGTTTGCAGTAACAAAGTAGCTTCCAGACATTTCGTCAAATGGTATTTTTCGTGCCGTGAAGCGACGTCTTCCACGAGCAGCAGGTTTGAAACGAGTCCGTCGTTTGATGCGTTTTATACGACAGTGAGAAGAAGATTCAGTCGGTGGAAACAAAAGAAATCCACAGAAAGACCTTCAGCATCAACAACATGCAAGAAAAGAATAGAAGAATAGAAGAAAGAGAATAGAAGAGCCTCCTATAAACTACATGTATGAAAACCACGGAGTTCGGTTGAGGAAAAACATCACGGTTGGACTTAAAATAAATACGTTAACTAAGTAAAACGCAAACGACGTAACAAAAGTGCGGAGAACACGTCACACTGA
Organism: Cottus gobio; assembly: GCA_023566465.1. Lineage (NCBI taxonomy): Eukaryota > Metazoa > Chordata > Actinopteri > Perciformes > Cottidae > Cottus > Cottus gobio. The sequence goes on along the minus strand of CM042224.1, from coordinate 3,387,076 downwards.
CATCATTAGCGTAACTCATGGACCTGAACACTGGTCTCCTGGGTGAATGTCCTGTGTTTGTTTGAATCGCATCACAAGGGTGGGGTCTTTTCAGTCTTTATACTTCGTCATCGCACGGCAGAAGCATTAATAATGAGGTAATAAAGCACCGTATGTAGATATGAAGGGCTCATTCCAAGGTTACGGAAACACAGCGATTATACACTAAACGTTTTATTAGGGCTGCCACCTCTTAGTCAGTTAGGCGACTAATTGGTAGTTTTGGTCGCAGTCGACTTTGATTTCTTCAGTAGATCATATGGTCATATTTCATGCTTTTTCTTTTTCCAAGAAACATTTGGTAAAAACAAGATTTAAAGGCTTTTTGTGCGATTCTTTGCGGAGAAACTCAAGTTTTACAGGGTCCGTCAATTAAAGGAGCAGTGCGTACGACTCAGTGACATCTAGTGGTGAGGTTGCAGATTGCATCCAACTGAATACCTCTGCTCACTAGTTCTGGGCCACTGTAGAGAGACCATGTAGATGTACACGCATGTAGATATAACAACAAGTCTTAGTTTCATGTGATTATACACTAAAGAAGACATACTTAAAGAATATTATATTCCATTTCTGCTAATAAATAAATAAAATAATCATTATTTGATTCAAACTGAGAACACCGATGGACAGCAGAGAAGTAGATAAGGCGGCAGCAGAGGTGTCTATTGACATATTGATTTCCATTTGCGTGACCCCGGGTTATCGCTAACCGCCCCACACACACACACACACCTTGTCAGAGCCACGTCTTCACGTGCAGAGTGATGTGAACGTCGTTCTTCCTGCTTCCGTCTCACGGTGTTTGTCGCAACGTCTCCCCGCGCAGCCTGTGAAGTCACGTTGTCAACAAAAGAGTGTGATATGAACGACGTTGACACGCTCGAGGTTTCCAAAAATCGACACGGATGTTAACGCCGCGGAGTGTGAGCAGCGTGTCTCTTAACGCGTTCTTTTAACCCTCTAACACTAACGTTAAAAATAGTCACACTAACACTAACGTCGGGTGATACAAAATACTTCTGATCAAAATATGTTAAAATACAACTATGCAAGGTAAATTGAAGTCCTCTTCTATTATTTTAACCTATATCATTTCTCATAAAATGAAAAACAGGTATCATGGTGGGACCGTGAAAAAAGGCTCAAAATTGGGTGGAAAAATGAGGAAATCGTCAATAAAACACGATTTAAAAACATAAATAATGGAGCTATGAAGTTGTTATTTGGTCCACATGTTCTGTGAAGGAAAAGTCATATGTCAATGTAAAAACCCATCCGAAATGTTTTTAACCCTCTATCACTAACGTCGGGTGAAAATCACCCGAAACACCTGCCTGTTGAAAAAAAACAGGGATCGGAGGATAGAGACACGCCCACTTTCAGTAACGTCAGTGAGAAGCAGGAAGCTACACAAGGACCCGCGCAACTCAGAAAAAAGCAACACAATGAAAATAACGTAAACATAATCGCTCGGGTGAAAATCACCCGACGTTCAAACACAGCTGCTGCTGTGTTTGATATCTTACTCGGGGGGTTAACGTGGTAACTGGTGAGACTCGTATTTATATATGTGAGGTCTTCTTCGTGTCTTCTTCATCTTTGAGCTGTGTGAGGTTTATTTCAGCCCGAGCTGTCACTGCACATACTATAACCTCCCGATTCTCGATTGTTTTTTTTTTGTTACTGCCTCTGGAACTTCTTGGTCTCTTGCCAAAATAAACCCAGGACAATCAGAGTGCCGTACACATCACTTTGCAATGGAGTCCGCCATTTAACGCTCATAAATGTCGAATTCATTTCTACAATACAAACGCTGGAAGATGGATGGGGAAATTTCAGGCAATTTCCTCTCATTGTCGGGCACGTGTTGACCGACAAAACCTTTATATTCATATTCACAGCGCACAATGGTCCCTGAGCAAGGAGGAAGTCATTGCAGAAAATAAGCTCTGTGGCAAACAAATGTTTACGATACTTAAACTCAACAAATGATTTTTCAAGTGTGAACACCACGGTCGCATATGAACACGACGAAGGCGGACTCGTTTAACCGTCTTTTTTAAGACACGTAAAAGCTTAAAATTTACATTCTGCAACTAAGTAGTTGTTTCAATTGTTCATGTTTTAAATAAAGCAATGAATCATTCAGGCTAACAAATGTTAGTTTTTTTCTTTTTGCTTAAAAAAATCCCTTTTACAAATAAATTCATTGTCAAAATAGTTGGTTATTAATGTATTTTTGGACTAATAAAGATGTATTCCTTCCGAGGGAAATTGGCATGCAGCAGTTGCAGAAGAGGGAAAGAGCGTTAGGTTAAAGGTTAAAAATAAGATAATTAGCTGAACACCTGAATGAAATGTTTGTATCACAACAACAAACGTGATGGCACGTCTACCCGTCAGGACCGATGCCTCTTGTTGGAAGAGATCCCTCCTGACAATGTGAGAACTTATTAGCAGTGTTGTTGTCGGAGGCGGAACTCTCACTCATATAAATAATCTATAGAGACGAGAGTCGTTGATGAGAAAACCTGTTGGGAAAAAGGACGCCCGTTCGCTCTGAAAGAGAAAGTAAAGTTGGAAAACTAAATCTATTCTCGTTGTGTCAGGAGGGTCGTCAGGTGACTCGTTAGTCATGGTTAGTCACTCGCTAGGGGGCGACTGTGGCTCAGTGGTTAGCAAGTCGGTCTTTCAATCAGAAGGTCGGTGGTTCGATCCCCGGCTCCGCTAGTCCATGTCCATGTGTCCTTGAGCAAGACACTTAACCCTAATTGCTCACCGTTGCTGTGTCTACGGTCTACTGTATAGCATGTAAGTCGCTTTGGATAAAAGCGTCAGCTAAATGAAATGTAATGTAATGTAATGGTTAGTCACTCGCTAGTCAAGTGACTCGTTAGTCATGGTTAGTCACTCGCTAGTCAGGTGACTCGTTAGTTATGGTTAGTCACTCGCTAGTCAAGTGACTCGTTAGTCACTCGCTGGTCAGGTGACTCGTTAGTCATGGTTAGTCACTCGCTAGTCAAGTGACTCGTTAGTCATGGTTAGTCACTCGCTAGTCAGGTGACTCGTTAGTCATGGTTAGTCACTCGCTAGTCAAGTGACTCGTTAGTCATGGTTAGTCACTCGCTAGTCAGGTGACTCGTTAGTTATGGTTAGTCACTCGCTAGTCAAGTGACTCGTTAGTCACTCGCTGGTCAGGTGACTCGTTAGTCATGGTTAGTCACTCGCTAGTCAAGTGACTCGTTAGTCATGGTTAGTCACTCGCTAGTCAGGTGACTCGTTAGTCATGGTTAGTCACTCGCTAGTCAAGTGACTCGTTAGTCATGGTTAGTCACTCGCTAGTCAGGTGACTCGTTAGTCACGTAGGTCTGTCCCGAGTCGTAGTCATGAGTTATTAGTCACTCGCTACTCACGAGTCAAATGCTAGTCACGTAAGTTCGTCCTAAGTTATTTGCTCGTTACTTAAGTTGTTCTTTCGTCACGTTTCGTCACGTGAGTCGGTACCTTGAGCAACAGACCAAGCAACGGTATTTTGCGATGTGTGTGTTTATGTTGTCAAGGAGGTTCAATAAGCTATATGCTTATCATGTTTATCGTGGGATGTTCGCACTTTCCCCTCTCGTCACAAAATGAATCTTCGCCAACACCAATCCTGTTTTTTAAAAGTCTACATTTTGAATGACACGTGAAAAAACGGTAAAAGCTTGTAAATTGCAGCAACGGTGAGGTCCACCATTTAGCGTCGGCTGCTCAAAATACTTTTATATGAGATAAGAGTTCCTCCGTTTTTTACCTGGAGGATCATAACACGATTGGCTTCTCGGGAGGAGAAGCTCGGAGTGGTCATGTGGTCATTTTATATCCCAAGCGGCGCCACAAACACACACACACACACACAGAGTGTGTCGATAACAAACACGACGACCCCTCTTTGACAGTGCTTTATAGCGGAGAGAAGATGAAGAGTTGAAGAGGTCACTCGTTCCCCGAGGGAGATTGCATCTTGGCAGCTAGATTGCATTTCAGCATTCAGGGCCTCATCTCGTTCCATTACCAATAAGAGCAGAAGTATGACAAATCAAAGTAATCCCAGCAAAGTAAACCACCGTGGGGGGTGGGGAGGGAGGGGGGGAGGGGCCATCAAAACTCTGTGACAAAGTTGCAACGAGATTGTATACAAAAGAGAGTTTGTGGCAACAGCAAAGAAAGAAGATAAGACATACGAAGCCCAGATCTGGATCTGTTAACGTGCAGCTGAACATGAACGCGGCTTCACGTGGAAATGAAAGTGATCCGTTATGGAGGAGGCTGGAGTGGGATTGACAGAGAGAGCTACATCGTCCCCTCGGCGAACAGATACCATCATCCAGATAGAGCGGATTGACAGCGGTGATGGGCTGAGAAAGCTGCCATGTGGGGAGGAAGAGGAGAAAGAGGAGGAGGAGGAGGAGGAGGAGGAGGAGGAGGAGGAGGAGGAGGAGGAGGAGGAGGAGGAGGAGGGGTAAAGCAGAGGTAGGTGAAGAAGATTCCCAGCGTTGTGATTACCGAGTCGACCAAGCTCCAAATGTGAGGGAGCTTAACGCGGCGTACACCCACACTAGGAGGTAGTGTATAGGGAACAGAAAAAGCTTGACTCACCCACACAGTGGGCTTTGTTACACATGACCTGTCTGTTTACCACCCCCCCCCCCCCCCCACACACACACACACACACACACACACACACACTCCTCTCACATCACTCTGGTTGCACATACCAGCTCCCTCTAAACAAGATTTATGATACGAGTAAACATGCAAAGGTCTTGAGTTACTTGCTTGACTAATGCTAGTCAGGTGACTCGTTAGTGCGAGTCGTTAGTCACCCACAAAGGTGAGTCCTTAGTTAGTCAGGAAACTTTACTTGTTAAGTCACCCGCTAGTGAGTAAACTCGTTAAGTCACTGGCTAGTCAGGAAACTCGTTAAGTCACTAGCTAGTCAGGAAACTCGTTAAGTCACCCGCTAATCAGGAAACTCGTTAAGTCACTCGCTAGTCAGGAAACTCGTTAAGTCACTCGCTAGTCAGAAAACTCGTTAACTCACTGGCTAGTCAGGAAACTTGTTAAGTCGCTGGCTAGTCAGGAAACTCGTTAAGTCACCGGCTAGTCAGGAAACATGTTAAGTCACTGGCTAGTCAGGAAACTCGTTAAGTCACCCGCTAATCAGGAAACTCGTTAAGTCACTCGCTAGTCAGGAAACTCGTTAAGTCACTCGCTAGTCAGGAAACTCGTTAACTCACTGGCTAGTCAGGAAACTTGTTAAGTCATCGGCTAGTCAGGAAACTCGTTAAGTCACTCGCTAGTCAGGAAACTCGTTAAGTCACCGGCTAGTCAGGAAACTCGTTAAGTCACCGGCTAGTCAGGAAACTCGTTAAGTCACTGGCTAGTCAGGAAACTCGTTAAGTCACTGGCTAGTCAGGAAACTCGTTAAGTCACCCGCTAATCAGGAAACTCGTTAAGTCACTCGCTAGTCAGGAAACTCGTTAAGTCACTCGCTAGTCAGGAAACTCGTTAACTCACTGGCTAGTCAGGAAACTTGTTAAGTCATCGGCTAGTCAGGAAACTCGTTAAGTCACTCGCTAGTCAGGAAACTCGTTAAGTCACTCGCTAGTCAGAAAACTCGTTAAGTCACTGGCTAGTCAGGAAACTCGTTAAGTCACTGGCTAGTCAGGAAACTCGTTAAGTCACTCGCTAGTCAGGAAACTCGTTAAGTCACTTGCTAGTCAGGTGAGTCTTTAGCGACTCGCTAGTCAAATGAGTCGAAAGTCACATCAAGTCACTCATCAGTCATGAGAGTCGATAATCACGCCAGTTGATAGTCACTCTCTAGTCAGGTGACTCGTTAGTAATGTGGGTCATTAGTCACGTGAGTCATTAGTCTCCCTCCTAAAGTGAGTCTTCCATCACTTGCTAATAAATGCATGACCTGTCTCCCCCCCTCTCCACCCTCACTCCTCTCACATCACTCTGGGTGCACATACCAGAGCCCCCTAAACAAGATGTTTTTTATATGAGTAAACACACACACACACACACACACGCGCGCGCGCGCGCGCGCCAGGACGCAGGACTCACCCAGAAGAGCAGGTTGAAGAACACCATCCCGTATCGCAGCGCCATCATGCAGCCCTCGGCCATCCTGCAGCGCCGCAGTTCTAGGAGGAAGATGAAGGAGAGGTCCAGGTAAAACACCACGTACTTCTTCCCCTGCTGCGCGTAGCGCCCCTTGGACGCCTGCGGCCCTTTCGTGGTGTGGAAGCCGAACGCGAAGGGCGGCCGCTTGTACTCGAACTCCCCGCTGAAGCGGTGGAACCCGGAGGTGAACGGCGGAGAGTCGGGCTTGCTGTCCAGAGACGGACTGCGCCGGTACGGGGTCTCGTCCGTGCTCGAGCGTCTCATCGTTCGTGGAGGGGGGTGGGGAGGGGAGGGGGGTCACCTGGTCCCAAGCAAAGTTAGTCCACGGAGTCCTGATGGGTGGGGGTTTTCCTCCAGTGTTTGCAATCAAAATGAGTTACAAACTGCAACCCGGACCCCCACAAAGGTGGGATCTGACTTGATCTGACTTAATCTGTGAAGATGACCTGATCTTTAATCCTACACTTCCACCAGAGGATGCGTAATCCCACTGCAACACTATGTGTAATTCTGTGTGTTCAGGACATAATCCCCCACACGCACACGCACACACATGCGCGCGTCCCTCTCCGCAATCACTCAAACGCAGGTGTCAACGCTCCGAGAGATCAGATGCAGTTTCAATCCGGTAAACGCACCGAAAGAGGGAGGAAGAAGATCCAGACCCGTTCCTACCTGGGTCTCCTGAGAGATTCCTGAGCAGGTGCTCGCTCTCTCTCTCTCTCTCTCTCTCTCTCTCTCTCTCTCTCTCTCTCTCTCTCTCTCTCTCTCTCTGAGGCACCCCACACCCCCCCACCCTGATCCGGGCCAATCAACTCCTGCTACTCAGAGACACGTCCAGTGAGGATGAAACGGCTCGGGGGGTCTGAGGGGCTTTTTTTTGCTGACATGCAAATAAAACAGGAGACTGGTGTTACGATGGCGCGAGGAAGGTCGAGGAGATGGATGAGGCGATGGAGAACGCGCGCGAGCGCACCATATGTTGGCTTCATTAAATCCCCGATTTGCCTAAATGATCCTCTCTTTTTTTCTTTTCTTTTTTTTTGTCTCTGAAAAGTGTCTCCCTCCTTGACTCCCTCCTTGACTCCCTCTTCTCGCCTCACTCCGCTCCCCCTCTGCGCTGACGGCGGTTCGTTAATTCCCAGACTCTCTTCATCAGAGAGGCAAAAGTAAAAAAAAAAAACCTCCTCCTCCTCCTCCTCCTCCTCTTCCTCCAACCTTCTCCCCTCGTCCCCCGTCCAGTCTTCTGCTATACGGCTATTTTCTCTCCCCCTCTTCTCTTAAGTGGGCGATGAGACCAAGGTGTCCACCGGGGTCATGGCCCAAAAAAAAAGAAAAGAAACGGCGGCGAGAGAAGAAGTAGCGAGTCAGCTTCCTCGGAGAAGCGAGAAAAGAAAGACCGCAGTGACTGAGCGCTCGTCCGGCGTCGCTGCCTGAAGCTCCCTCCCCTCTTTCTCTTCCACGAGCTCCTGCGCTCCCTCTCTCCCTCTCTCTCTCTCTCTCTCTCTCTCTCTCTCTCTCTCTCTCTCTCTCTCTCTCTCTCTCTCTCTCTCCTCACAAGCGCTGCCGCTCTCCGCTCCTTACGCACCATCCCAAACACCCCATCCCTCCCCTGTAACCCCCCCCCCCAATAAATAAAAAATACCTGCCAGTGCGTAAAGGCAGCAGTCGTTCATATTTTGGCCACGCCCTTACGAGGGAGAACAGCCAATCAGTGTCTAGCGGCTTCTCGTGCACACGTCCATTTTATCTGATAACACTCCCACACAC
>CM042224.1:3361590-3374090 GCA_023566465.1 Cottus gobio | reverse complement strand
TGGTCCTCTATAGACCTCAGTGTAGTCCTGGTCCTCTATAGACCTCAGTGTAGCCCTGGTCCTCTATAGACCTCAGTGTAGTCCTGGTCCTCTATATCAGAATCAGAATCAGAATCAGAACCATTTATTGCCATGTATGTTTACACATACAAGGAATTTGTCCTGGCGGGAAGGTGCATACATTTAACATTTAACAATACACATTTAACAGTTAACGCAGTGCAATAAATGAGGATGAATGGATGAATGAATATCTACATTGAGACAGCAGCATATCAAAATACCAAAAATAAGATAAAGTGCATGGAATGTGCATGAGTGTAAGTGTTGTGTGAAAGTGGCAAGTGTATTTAAGTATAAGGCTATGTGCAGGGGAGTGTCCGGTGGGAATTGTCTGGGGGTGACAGAGTCATTAGAGTCAGTGGGGGACCCGGGCTCTGTTAGGGGGACCCGGGCTCTGTTAGGGGGACCCGGGCTCTGTTGATGAGCCCGACTGCAGACGGGAAGAAACTGTTTTTGTGGCGTGAGGTCTTGGTCCTGATGGACCGCATCCTCCTGCCAGAGGGGAGGGACACCAACAGTTTGTGTCCAGGGTGAGAGGGATCAGCTACAATCTTCCTCTCCTTCAGGGTCCTTGAAGCAAACAAGTCCTGGAGGGACGGCAGATTGCGGCCAATCACCCTCTCGGCAGAGCGAATGATGCGCTGCAGCCTGGCCTTGTCCTTGGCAGTGGCTGCAGCGTACCAGACGGTGATGGAGGAGCAGAGGATGGACTCGATGATGGCAGTGTAGAAGTGCACCATCATTGTCTTTGGCAGGTTGAATTTCCTCAGCTGCCTCAGGAAGAACATCCTCTGCTGCGCCTTCTTGGAGATGGAGCTGGTGTTTAGTTCCCACTTGAGGTCCTGGGTAATGATGGAGCCCAGGAAGCAGAAGGACTCCACAGCTTTGACGGGGGAGTCACACAGGGTGAGAGGGGCTGGTGGGGCTGAGATCTTTCTGAAGTTCACAACCATCTCCACTGTCTTCAGAGCGTTGAGCTCCAGGTTGTTTTGGCTGCACCAAGACTATAGACTATAACTATAACTATAACTATAGACCTCAGTGTAGTCCTGGTCCTCTATAGACCTCAGTGTAGTCCTGGTCCTCTATAGACCTCAGTGTAATCCTGGTCCTCTATAGACCTCAGTGTAGTCCTGGTCCTCTCTAGACCTCAGTGTAGCCCTGGTCCTCTATAGACCTCAGTGTAGTCCTGGTCCTCTCTAGACCTCAGTGTAGTCCTGGTCCTCTCTAGACCTCCATCAGTAAACAGACCACCAAAGAGAAGATGGTCTGGTTCTAGAGAGTTCTCCATAAAGCTCTTCACCAGGTCGGATTCTGGTGAAACCAGATGACATCATGCAGGTTCACCAGAACCTCCTTCATCTCAGACTCCATTGGGGCCTCCAGCAGAGACCAGTCCACCGTGGACAGACCCAGAACCAGCAGAGACCAGTCCACCGTGGACAGACCAGAACCAGCAGAGACCAGTCCACTGTGGACAGACCCAGAACCAGCAGAGACCAGTCCACCGTGGACAGACCCAGAACCAGCAGAGACTAGTCCACCGTGGACAGACCCAGATCCGGCTCCACCTGCAGTCGGAGCTCCGGAGGGAGGAGGAGAGCTCAGCTCCCGGCAGCAGCAGCAGCGTCTACTCCTCCTCCTCCTCCTCCTCCTCCTCCTCCTCCTCCTCCTCCTCCTCCTCTTCCTCCTCCTCTAAAGGGACCCTGGTGCTCTTATGTCCACAGGGACTCCCATTAAACACAAAATGAAAGTTAAAGTTAAACTTTGATTTGCTTTTAGAGGACTATTTATTTTACTAAATGATCTGAGTACTTATTCCACCCCTGAGGATCGTACAATAAAAGGTCCCGGCTATTCATCCGGTAGTTGAGGACATATATTTGGGTTTGGACTAATGAACTGATTCAGGCTGACATTTCCATCCCAGATTCGCTCTTCAGGTCAGGCTGCACTAATAACGATCGCATGGCAACAATGAGTTCCAGCCGCTGACATCATTATCAAACTGCTAACATTGTGAATTATACATGAATTAAAGAAAAAGAAAAAGAATGAATAATATGAATCCACCAAGCCTGAGAGTGAAAAATGAACGAGTCACACCTAGGTCATCATCAGTGTGACTGAATGTGCTGACTTAATACCTTTTGTACATTATGATTAAGCGTTAATTAAAGCGGTTAACTTGAAGATGTAATTAGTATAACAATTCAACAAGGGGATTTTACATGAGTGGACACAAAACAATTAAGGAACCGTGAAAGCATGTGAGCCAACCTATTGTTCTCCGAGCATGTGTTTGTGTGTGAGCCGATTGATACCTGCAGTTGTGCGACATGACACGGTGAAATGCAATTACGCTGAACTCTCGCGCTCCGAGGCAAACAGATATGCTGCACATGCAAAGAGATGGGATGTGGGCGCCAGAAGCGAGTGGCTCCACGCCTTTATTGTGTAAAGAAGAACATTAAGAGTCTATCAAGGCAGATAAGTAGTGCTGCAGTTGGTGAGACGCAGCACAAGTGTAAGGCAAAGCTGAAGTGCATTAAACCTGCATTCTCTCTCTTGACCACCAGGGGGCGACTTTGGTTGTATAGAAGTCTATGCTTCATGTGTTAAAGCTGCATTCTCTCTCCTGACCACCAGGGGGTGACTCCTCTGGTTGTATAGAAGTCTATGCTTCATGTGTTAAAGCTGCATTCTCTCTCCTGACCTCCAGGGGGCGACTCCTCTGGTTGTATAGAAGTATATGCTTCATGTGTTAAAGCTGCATTCTCTCTCTTGACCACCAGGGGGCGACTCCTCTGGTTGTAAAACGTGGCCTTAAAAACTAGCATCTCTTCCTGTTTGTTTCACCGCTGAAAGCCTCAGGGTAAATTACCCATCATTCAGGAAATTGAACTTTAATTATTTATAACATGTTTTTATAGCACAGGCGGCCTCGACAGAAAACAGTTGTTGGGCTTAAAGTTGTTGACAGCAGGTATGTGTTTCCCCGGGTCTCCCCGTGTTCCCAGAGGAGACAACAATGCTCGGCTCGAGCCTCAATGACGACCCGACATGATCGCCATGTATATTTAAAGAAGGCCTGTGAACTTGTCTGTTGTGAAATATTAACAACAGACACTCAAAAGGTCTGTGGAAGCAGCCTCAGGGGCTCTTAATGTCACCGGTACTTCCTCCTGAAATGGGTTTACCTCATTACATTTGATTAAAAATGATTTTTCATGTTTTATTGTATACTCATGAATAATCTTTTAATGCATTGTGTTGCGTTGAATGCATTAATTGTGCTCGATAAATAAAATTTTAGTAATAATTATAATTACAACTATTATTATTATAACTATAATAATAGTATTATTAGTATAGTAATAATAATGATAATTATTTTTATTATGCTTGAATTGTTCTATATAAAAACTGATTTGTTTTTGTATTTCTAATAAGATTATTTTAATAACATAATACTACTACTACTACAATAATAATAATGAAAATAATTATATATTATTATTTATTTTTTATATAGAAATGAAAACATTATTTGTGACTTTCATCCAGTATAATAAGACTACAGAAGGCAGACAAACACTTTAAACCGGGCTTTGACTTTAATTAAGAAGTAGCCTAATCTAAACCTAATCACTACAAAATATTCCGCTCACTCAGTAACTCCAGATTAGTGAGCAGCAGCATGCATGAGCTGCTGGAGAAGTTTGGTAATCACTAAATTGCTGAAGAGGCCAAATCATCTGTGACCACACGGCTGCTGATCAGTCAACATGAAACTTTTCTAACAAGATTTTAACACGTCAAGGAGAGCTGTCTGGAAAGTCACCACGAAACACCCACTTCATCAACAAAGAGCAACGGCTGTGATAAATAAACACGTGCAGCCCCCTGGTGGCCATTAGCGAGAATGCAGGTTTGAGGCACTTCGGCATCGGCTTCCCTTATTAAAAAAGCAGGTTAGGTTTAGGCAACAAAACACTTGAGTTAGAGGGAAAACGTTGTGATGAGGCTTAAGATAAGTACGTAAACTCAGTCAAACACGGCCACCTTCCCTCCTGAATGTCCGTAAAAAACAAAAAAGCACGAACGGCGTTTTAACGGCACGTTGAGCGACTCACTAATTGCCATTCACGCTGCATTCGGTGCGAGCGGGCAGAATAAACGATTAATAGATTAATATGTCCTCCTGTGTGTGTGAGTAATGGCGGCATCGGGCTGATTAACCCGTCCCAGCTGTTGGGAAGATAAAACTGCGGGTGACTTCCATTATTTACTCTCCGTCGGTGACGCCGGTCAGTAACCGATGGCCGCCGAACACACGCTATCCGCGACTCAATCATGTGTTCTTTCACGTCGCAAATTGACGAGGAAATTGCATCCAGGTGCGGCATCAGTCAGCCCGTGACAAACGCGTCGGAGGAAATCCTTCAAAGCTGCCACAAGATGGTAATTTCCCCCTAATAATATCTCCATCCATCTCCATCCACATCGCCGTCCATTCATCAGGCCGTTCCTCCTCCTTCGGGGTGTCAGACATTCCTGACATTCCTCTTCTCCACACCTCCGAACAGCCAGCGTGGGACAAACACATATATATATAAATGCAAAAACGATGCATGCATACGGTACGTGTCACATCCGCCATTTGTATTCTGCCGCTAATCCCTCCGAGCTGAAGGTTATTACCCAGCATGCCAGTCAAACGTGGCCCGTCAATACAGCCATGTTACACACAAACCTTATGTAAAAACATGCATGAACAACCACTCCCACTGTTGACATACATACTGTATACATAATGTGACTCCCACTGAGAGATTATAGTCCTTTAAAAAAACAAAATGTTTTTACATCACATTGCTTTTCACACACGAAAAAAACAAATTGCAGGTAAAAATGAGAAAGCGGTGATGTCTCGAAGGTTTATTCACAAGAGTTTCCTCAGAAGCTGTGTCGAAGCGGTTTTGAAGCAAATTAGATCGGTCTCATTTCAACGCCAACACACACACACACACACACACACACATACAAATACACAAACAAGAAGGAAATTTGATTTTGAGGCCCGACGCTTCTGAAATCAGATTTGTGAAAAAACAAACCTTTCAAGACCCAAAATGCATGAAACATCTGAACCTGGACCGTCACGGCTCATTATGCTCGTTATAACACGCGACGACACGGACCCTTAAGGGCCCAAAACCACGAGGCCACGAGCCTGTCGGGTGTCCAATCACGGGCTATTCAGGACGCATTGACTCTTATCTTGAAGTGTGATGAGATGCAGTTTCTTTGTGTCACAGGAGACACTAATCATTTACTATTATCTCCTGTCACTGTTTGATCTGCGTATGCAAAATCAACCTTCGTTGCATTTAAATAAATCCCACAAACACACACTGAGACGTCTGTCCGCCCTCGTGCACTGCATTAGGAGGATATGACTTCACAACGCAGTCGAAATCCCAGTGTGAGTAATCTCATCGGGGGGAGGAGTGTGTGTGTGGGGGGGGGGGGGGGGTGATGGGGTTCAGACAGGTTGCTGTGTGCAGGCAGAACCTGGAGAGCACCACGAGATAAGGTTCCCCCCAGAGCCGACATGAAACAGCTCGGATCAAGACCTATCAATTGGTGCACGAGTGTGTGTGTGTGTGTGTGTGTGTGTGTGTGTGTGTGTGTGTGTGTGTGTGTGTGTGTGTGTGTGTGTGTGTGTGTGTGTGTGTGTGTGTGTTTGTGTGTGTGAGAGAGAGAGCTCCATCTTTCCTTAAGGACCCTGGTCCCTGGTGCTCTGCTGAGGCTGTCAGTAGTGCTCGCAGCACGGATACAGTTCAGCCTGCAAGGTCCATGGGGCCTCCCGGGGCCTCCAGGGGCCTCCAGGGGCCTCCAGCTTGCTCTCATCCCGCCTGACAGCGGGCAGCGTGGAGCGAGCGAGCTGCTGCTGATGTCGGTTAACGTGACGATCAGTGGTGCCGGAGCGGCCGTTAAATCAATATTTTTAATGAATCCCATTTGTGGGAATGTGTTTTTTTCTCTTTATAAAATGTCCTGGAATCAAGGTCCGGAACCAACAACGAACAATGTTGTTTGATTGTTTCCGTTTCTGGTGACATTACACAACGAGCCGAATTGTTAAATTCAATATCCAGAATAATACATGATGAGAGCGTGTTGCAAATATGTCAAATGAACGAGATCACGTGTTCTAAAAAAAAGATCCAAAGTATAAAAACGCGGAGTTTTCTTTTACAATGTTGGCTTTTAAACGCAACACATTTTTAATACTGTGTTTTATATTTGATGCCTGCTGAGTGGATTGTGTCCTTCCTGCAGACATCCTGTGTGCTGTTGCTCTGCGATCGCGTCTAACTTCCATATAAATGCTGTCGCCACCTTGGCCGACATGGTCTAATTTAAAAAAAAAAAAAAACTCCCGACATACTAAAGTGAAGCCAAAGCTGAAGTCATTCAATTAGAGGGCCGGCGGTTCGATCCCCAGCTCGGTGTAGCGGAGTAAATAACTTGCTCACAGAGAGGAAAACGAGGTTTGACCATCGAATGTGTGCAAATGTGCTTTTGAGGTAAATCACATGTTCCACTGAACAGGATCATGTGGGTTTTTTTCTTTAAAGGTGGAGGCTTCAAAGTACTGCGAGCATGTTCTGCTGTGTTGCCGGCGTTCCTTCAACTAAAACATGATTATGGGAAGATGAAAATAAAAAAGCTCATCAAACGGGCTTTCATAGCTGCATTCTATACCATGAAGCGTTCACATGTGATGTTTTGATGTTGTACGTCTTGAAAAGCATTGGACGCACTGGATATTTTTAGTCTTTCTTTCAAGCAACGCCTCCGTAGCTTATTATCAACACGACTGTTAGCTCACCGATAGAGACGGGGTGTGGGAGGAGGCATTATTACTGCATGGCAATTAGTCGAAACACTCATAACACGACTTTGACTGATGTTCGTCTTTGTAAGAAGAAGAATACCGGCTTTGTTGAGCCGATGAGACGTCATGACGTTACTCAAACAAACAAAGCTGAATACATTAGATATTTGTGATGCTATCGAGGGACTTGTGGTCGGTATTTTATTAATTAGTCACTCAACTTTATGTATTTTCAATAAAGCTTTTGTGCATGTTTCATAAAAAAACGATTGATGAAATCTCCTCGTCAGTAGTACACGTTTAGGGCTTTGTGCGTTTTATCGAAGTAATCGAAAATAATGAGTTAGTATCTCAAAATAATGTTTTAGTATCTCAAAATAATGACTTAGTGTCTCAAAATAATGACTTAGTATCTCAAAATAATGAGTTAGTATCTCAAAATAATGACTTAGTATCTTAAAATAATGCAATAGTATCTCAAAATAATGACTTAGTATCTCAAAATAATGAGTTAGTATCTTAAAATAATGAGTTAGTATCTCAAAATAATGTTTTAGTATCTCAAAATAATGACTTAGTGTCTCAAAATAATGACTTAGTATCTCAAAATAATGAGTTAGTATCTCAAAATAATGACTTAGTATCTTAAAATAATGCAATAGTATCTCAAAATAATGACTTAGTATCTCAAAATAATGTATTAGTATCTCAAAATAATGTTTTAGTATCTCAAAATAATGACTTAGTATCTCAAAATAATGACTTAGTATCTCAAAATAATGACTTAGTATCTCAAAATAATGACTTAGTATCTCAAAATAATGTATTAGTATCTCAAAATAATGTTTTAGTATCTCAAAATAATGACTTAGTATCTCAAAATAATGACTTAGTATCTCAAAATAATGTATTAGTATCTCAAAATAATGTTTTAGTATCTCAAAATAATGAGTTAGTATCTCAAAATAATGACTTAGTATCTCAAAATAATGTATTAGTATCTCAAAATAATGTTTTAGTATCTCAAAATAATGACTTAGTATCTCAAAATAATGACTTAGTATCTCAAAATAATGACTTAGTATCTCAAAATAATGAGTTAGTATCTCAAAATAATGACTTAGTATCTTAAAATAATGTATTAGTATCTCAAAATAATGCAATAGTATCTCAAAATAATGACTTAGTATCTCAAAATAATGAGTTAGTACCTTAAAATAATGACTTAGTATCTCAAAATAATGTCATAGTATCTCAAAATAATAACTTATTAACTTAAAAATATTCACTTATTATCTCAAAATAATTACTTATTATCTTAAAATCATGAGTTAGTATCTTAACATAAGGACTTCTTATCTCAGAATAATGGTTTATTATCTTAAAATCATGAGAGCCAGGCGGTGAGTGTGGAGCTGGATCGTCTGGCTATTTCCTCCCTCAAACGCTGCTCACATTTCATATTCATAAAAGGCATCGTGTCTTCAGCAGTGATGGTGTTCGGTGCTCACCGAGCGTGACGAGCACACGGGGAGTCATCCAGCCTCTTCACCACAAACCCACTAAATGGCTCATTTAGCTCCCGGTGGCCAACTTCAAAACTGTGTGCTGGCTCTCCAGTATAGCTCCAGTATCACCGTCATCAACTGGGAGGAAAGAGGCTCCACTGTGTCGACTCCAATCACGGGAGTCAACACAAAAGCCTGAGTGTGTGTCCATCCCCCTCCTTGTTGTGAGGGGGGACATGCAGGCTGAGTTTTACTGGCTCACAACAGGCTGCGCTGCCTTTTGTTTTGAATATGATTTTCAGTACGAGGATCTATTCTTTTGAAGTAGTCACCGAGACTACAATCATAACTATCTGCTAATTAATCTGGCTGATATGGAAAGAATTGAAGGTTAAGGCGGTGATAATACAGGCTGGGCCGATAAAGCAAACATGTAGCTCCTCCTGGTGAATAATTCATGAAGGAATTATCAGGTTATTAATGCAAAGGCTGTGATTTGTTCTTTTTGTCTAACTACTGTGTTTTTAAGCCCTCCGTTTGGCTTTCTAAGGATAAATCACCAAAATCTAGGGTAAATTAAGGACGTAGATCAAGAGCTGGACGGACAGGAAGCGGAGGCCAACAAAGCTCTTGAAACTTTTCGGTAAAGTATCCTCCGCCGGAGAAAGCAAACAACGTATTCCTGCTGACTCTCGACAGCTTTGTCTCCATGGCAACTAATCCGCAGGCTGTGGCAGTAAAGAAGTACCTTGTGAACTTCTCAATGAGAACGAGTCACTGTGGAGTACGGAGCGGCAGCCTGTGAATGTTAATTATATCTGAGTCCTACATAGGAACCCAACAAATAAGAGCAAAATTAGGCTTTTCACTCTCCAGTGTGTGTGTTTGTGCTCAAAAAGACACCATTTGATTCCCTTCATCTCATCACATGCACGGACATGTGCACATTGTGAGACAAAGGCCCCAAACATGTCCAAAGCACTCGACGTCTCCTGGTCATTTTGCATCTCTCTGTGGTCATTTTGCATCTCTCTGTGGTAATTCTGCATCTCTGTGGTCATATTGCATCTCTTTGGTAGTTTTGCATCTATTTGTGATCATTTTGCATATCTTTGTTGTCATTTTGCATCTTTTTGTGGTCGTTTTGTATCTCTGTGATAATTTTGCATCTCTTTGTGGTCATTTTGCATCTCTTTGCGGTCATTTTGCATCTCTGTGGTCATATTGCATCTATTTGCGGTCATTTTGCAACTATTTGTGGTAATTCTGTGTCCGTACTCATTTTGGATCTTTTTTGGTGAGTTTATGTTTCATTGTATTCCTTTTGCATCTCTTTGTGGTCATTTCATGTCTCTTTAAACTCATTTTGCATCGCTTTGTGCTCCTTTGATGTCTCTTTATACTCGTTTTGCATCTCTTTCAGTCTAAGTTCAGTACAAGTTTGTTGTTTGGTTTCTACTTGAGACACTTTTGTGTCTCTGTGGTCATTTTGCATCTCTCTGCAGTTCATTTTCAGTTGTTTCAAGACTCTTTATGGTCCTTCGACACCTCTTCATGGTCGTTTTGTGTCTCTTTGTGGTTGTATTAAACTCTCTTTGGTAAATTTGCTTTAGATTTTTTTTACTGGTATTGCATGTCATTGTGCTCATTTTGCTTTTACTCATTTTGCATCTCTTTGTGGTCCTTTGATTGACATCAACAAATAGCAACACTCACTTCCAACTGATGCTCGGTCCCAGGGGGCTCTCTGAATACTTGGACCTGAGCCCAGTAGCCCATCCATGACTATATGATGATAAACAAAGCGTGTGTGTGTGTGTGTGTGTGTGTGTGTGTGTGTGTGTGTGTGTGTGTGTGTGTGTGTGTGTGTGTGTGTGTGTGTGTGCGTGCGCGCGTGCGTGCGTGCGTGCGTGCATGCGTGTGTGCATGCGTGTGTGTGTGTGTGTGTGTGGGTGTGTGTGGGTGTTGGGCGAGGATGGAGCAGATCTCACAAAGGACACAGTAATCAAGGCAACAAAGCCGTCTATATGAGGGTTGATTACAGTACCGGAAGAATTACCGCTAACTGGGGCTAATGATGTGTGACATTAGCGCCTGTGAGCTGATTGGGGACATAATTGGAAGAATTGTTCCATAAAGGCATGAAAAAGAAAAAAGATTATATTAGTCAGCGTTCTCAGCGTGACACTGCTTTAAATATATATATATATATATATATATATATATATATATATATATATATATATATATATAGCTAATTAAGAAACGCCAGTACTAAGAGTGTCATGGCTCGAAGCAGATATGATCAAAAGAATATGCATAATGCATAAAAGATTCAGACTCTTGAGGTTTTCACCATCAAGATCTTCTGAAAGCAGTTCTGAAGGAAGAGGTTCATCTGTCAATGCTGGTTTCACCACTTCTGAGAGACACAAGCCCTTTAACTGCATCTAAGGTATTAGGGTGTTTTTGTTCTGGGATCTGCACTCACAAACCCATAAATGTTCAAGTGAGTTCTTTTTAGCTCATAATTGTTTACAAATTAATTAAAAATGAAAAGCGGAAATGTTTGGAGGCGATGTTTGTTCAAAGACTTCAAAATCATATTTGGACGCATCCAATTTGCCTCACATGCCTTTTGGATTACTTGAAGTAAGTTGCCAACTTGTGTTGACTTTAAAAACAAGACACGATATGCACCAGTATGGACGATCCACTGGATGATGGCAAGATCCAGAGAGAACAGAAAGTTATGAACCGTGAGTAATCTGGTTGTATAGAAGTCTATGCTTCATGTGTTAAAGCTGCATTCTCTCTCCTGACCACCAGGGGGCGACTCCTCTGGTTGTATAGAAGTCTATGCTTCATGTGTTAAAGCTGCATTCTCTCTCCTGACCACCAGGGAGCGACTCCTCTGGTTGTATAGAAGTCTATGCTTCATGTGTTAAAGCTGCATTCTCTCTCCTGACCACCAGGGGGCGACTCCTCTGGTTGTATAGAAGTCTATAGTTCATGTGTTAAAGCTGCATTCTCTCTCCTGACCACCAGGGGGCGACTCCTCTGGTTGTATAGAAGTCTATGCTTCATGTGTTAAAGCTGCATTCTCTCTCCTGACCACCAGGGAGCGACTCCTCTGGTTGTATAGAAGTCTATGCTTCATGTGTTAAAGCTGCATTCTCTCTCCTGACCACCAGGGGGCGACTCCTCTGGTTGTATAGAAGTCTATGTTTCATGTGTTAAAGCTGCATTCTCTCCTGACCACCAGGGGGCGACTCCTCTGGTTGTATAGAAGTCTATATAAATGACTCTACTTCTCTCTTGATGTATTCCCTCAGTAAACATTGTAAACATGAGTTTATGTCTCAATCTCTAGTTTCAAGTCTTCTTCAATACAGCATGATTCATTTAGTAAATTATGCTCATTTAGAGTCAAACAGACCATAATGCAGGAGATGCTTTAGGGCGGGGCTACAAGGTGATTGACAGGTCTCTACCAGAGACGTATACGCCGTCTCTACGTCACTTCTCTGCAGTCCAAATATGGTCACTTCCTGTTCACTAATTGCAAAAAAACAAGATGGCGACGGCCAGAATGCTGAACTCAAGGCTTCAAAACGTCAGCCCACAAACCGACGGTGACGTTTCGATACGTCCGCTTCTTATAAACAGTCTATGGCTCATCCAGCCTTTACCCATTTGTTCTTCTTCTTCTGTAGCTTTATGGCGTTTGGCATCCATAAGTGTGGCATCAGCGCCCTCTGCTGAACCGTCCTTTGCCCCAAGTGTTCGCGTGAAGTGAAGAGGTGCAGAAATGTTCCTGAATGTTTTGCTCGTGGGAAAAGTGGAAGGAGATCCCAGGAATTTACCGGGTTCGACGCGTGAAAGAGGCTTTAACAAATGCTCGTGTTTACTAGTCTGTGAGAGACAATTTACTTTGTCCCGAAAACTTTAAAAAAAATTAAATGTATCTGTCAAATCTGTCAGATATCTTTAAATCAGGACAACATTAAATAATCCTCAGA